>PPNI02000084.1:0-20596 GCA_003707195.2 Phaffomyces antillensis
CAATAATCAATGATTCTATCTCTTTGATTGATGCAAGTTCATTAATTGACCAATAAACTGTCTCTATTGATTGTAATGTATGTACATAGTACGTCTTTTCCTGTGTGTTTAATGTGATGTGATAATTTCTAGTATGTTGAATACTCTTCAGTTGTAATGTTTAAAATGTTAATATGTTGAATATATTGTATTTGTGACAAAGCTTTCTCTCTTCAAAAGCTGCACCACATCCTGACACCACAAGCCCAAATTAACAAGATTGAACCGATGCTAAAATTCGTGTGTAACATACCCAGAAGGAAAAGTTATAGTTGAAGAGAAAATAAAAGAAACTTTATGGTAGAATTACGATATCCTAAGAGAAAGTTTTTAGTTGTATAGTTTTACAATAAACAATTCAAAATAAAGAAGAAACCAATTGTAATAGCTAGTACTTTGGGCAAAGAGCTGTGTGGTGTGGTTCAAAAAATATAGTTAAAAAGGTTGTTCCGGTCATACTAAACCGATGCTAAAAGTGTGCAACATACTAATAGGAAAAGCTGAGTTGAAATTTGTATCATGATAAGATCGAGAAACGTAAAAATGATTAAATCCAAATACGCATAAGTTTTTTTTTTCTTTTATAGAACTGAAACCCACTCTTTTAGTGATCTTTTCATGCTTACGCTTCTTTCTCTTATCTCTAAAGGTATCAAATCTTACCATCAACAGTTCTGAATCACGATGAATTCTTGGATGACTTTGGTCCCGGGGGTAGTAATTTCAACATATATTGATGACTTACGAGTTAAGTATGAGAACTAATTTACTGGACAGCGCACAGAAGCTGAGCAGGACTCCATCTTTTTTTTTTCTTTCGCTATATATCAACTAGCTCTAGTACACCTTGCCTGGAGTCCCTGAGGTACATTTGCAGGCTAGGCATTTATTACGGGACTACTGTCAAATTTTCAACAACCTTGGCTCAAATCTAGAGATTAGTTGTACACTAGATGCAGGTGCTAGGCCCCTGGTTATGTATCTAATAACCAAAAGAAAAAATCGGAGGAGAACTCTGTTACCAAGTTACAATTTAAACAACTAAACTAACTGACAGTAAGAGAATTGATTATTCTATTTGATTTGATAGCAAACTAGGTAATCAAATTATCCTTAGCCGTAATTTGACAGTATCAAAAGAATTCAATTATTGGCTTTAACAAAATTGGAGGATAATACACAAGTATCCAACCGATTAAGGTACACAATATACGCTACACTGATTGTACTGTAAAACGTCCTGTATAACAATAATTTGGATATATCATATCTTATATAATAAAATAATAAAACTTAAAGCAAAATTATTAAGAGCACGGTCTACTGTACTATAATGTTAGGTTTCTAATACATAACTCTTCTGACTTCCAATTCACAAACTCGGAGTCCCTAACTTATGTTATTGTAGAAGCTTGACAGTTACAATTATGTATAATTTCGATAAACGTTATATATCATGGTTACTTATAGCTAACTGGTAAAGCTACTTTAATATTGCCTAGATTTGTTCTATCTTACACCCTAGTCATTGACTCTAGCCACACCATGGCTATCCGGAGCATGAGCGTATATAAGATCAAATTAATCATCATGGCAGTGGGTCTGCTTATCATGCAGGATTCTATGAGATTCTCAGAAACGCTCTCGGAAATCTCCATATTTACTTTATTATGAACGATAATTTAACCATTGAATAAAAATTAATATGGCAAATCAAGTTCATATCCCATTTATGACCCACATATTGATGATTGAACTGATTGATCCCGGCAGTTACCACCCTATATAATTGTCTGGTATATCGTAAGTCTGTAATCTATAAACTCCGAGGATGCTTTTCTCATGAATGAGAATTATCTAGAAACCTCCCACTCGTAGTGACTAGTCACTACGTCTACTAAGTTATCAAGTCAAAATATCAACTTTTTTCTTAGAATCAATTGACAAATCAGTATAGAATTTCAAAATGTCTGTTGTCAATACTAGTTGGGGGGTAAAGCTGTATATCCATTATTCTGGTTGTGAATTATTCATGTGAATTATTCAAGTTTTATTACTGTTTTCGAAAAGTCAACGGAAATTGGACATGATGAATACAGTACATAAATACAGGGGTACTACGGATTTTTAAATGTGTCTATATGGAGCCCGGCCTAGGCCCTATAGATTATCGGAATTATCACTGGCCTATTATCCAAACTTTAAAGTGCTCCTGACTCCTGAGTTGTTAGTCGACGTAGTTACCCAATTCAAAACAAATTATTCAGAAAACAAATTTGAAGATAAGCGATTTTCACTACTGATATGATATTATACAGTCATTAAATCAGTAATCTGAAGGACTCTAGAGCGTTTTATGTAAGTACGGAATCTTGATTCTTGAACATATGTTCTTCATGTTGGTATATATAGCTCCTCATTCAGAACCAAATATTGAATTTTTTGATGATAATACCTTATGTGAAATTTTTGTTTTTCTTCTTCTAACTTCATGTATCTTTTTTTAGAAGGAAGAGTCTGAATAACATTATAGAAATTTATGACTAAAAATTTTGCTTCCACGATTCCAAATTTGATATTTTTTCAATTTGAGTCTTTTAATAACTCAACATCGTATATTAGATTTTGGGATGATTAAATATTAAAATTGTAAGTGAGGTAACCTAAAAATAATGAATAATATTCAACATGTAAAGTATGAGTATTGACTTAGTGGATCTTAGGAAATCAACAACACTGTTCAGATCAAAGATTTTTCTGAATAAAGTTGATAGTTTTCAACAAGTCATAGTGTAGTGCTTTATATGATAGAATTTAGTTTGATAAAATTCAATCTTAGAAGTTAATCAATATTTTTTAGTGCTTCACACTGCTTATCTCATACTGAGTACCTAGACCCTTGATTTAATATCAAGAAATAAAACTTTTCGGTACTCATTGCTCATATCTCGCAGGTAACAATTCAATAAGGTACCATTATCTCCTATATATATATAGTCAGAATTTTGAAACAGTGTACTTGAATAAACATACTTAAAATGTAACAGCAGTACATATATAGTTTTAGTCACAGATGACTACAATTGATGATTTTTGCTATCTTGATTTGGTCGTTAATATTGTTTATTCAAAACAATTCATTATATCATTAGTTAACTAGCTATATTTATTGTATTTTATTTCTATATTCTATTCTTCTTCAGTAGAATTCAATATCTAACTGGAGCACGGTTAATTCATCCTCATAACCGAGACTCCATCTTGGTCTACGAGATGAACTTCTTGACTTCCTTCTCCTTTTATCTGTGGTGTTATTATCCTCAGAGTTATTAATGTTCTCATTAAAGATAAACTCAAACTGATTTTGTAGTGTATCTAGAATTGACTGTTTATCCAGTTCGGACTTCGTCGGTTTCATGACTTTCAACTGTATTGAGATTGTCTCAAATTCATTTGAGATTAATCTCTTTATCGACATTTTATGATTTTTATTAGAAGTTTCAATATCAAATCTAATATTGATATTAAATTCATCATCAACTCTAGCATTAAAAGACTTAGGGTCTTTCAAATATGCTTCCCTTTCATCTAAAAGATTCAAATATTCAAAAAAAAAATCATATATTTTGAAGTCAATCAATTTTTTTTCATCAATTGAAAACTGTTGTTCTTTTAACTCATAATTGATTGTTTTCTTCAGCTCTAAATCTCTTAATATATTTCTCACTATGAATTCTTCTGTTATTTGAACATTAGGGAAAAAATATGACTTATTTTCAAATTTTCTGCAACTTTGAATCTCATACATCTTTGATGGAGTAGCTTTGTTAATTTTATCAACCGTATTAACCGAATTAACCCTATTAACTTTATCGATTGGGCTCAGCTTAGTTTCAGCTCTCATTGGTGACTTAAGGCTATCATGAGCTGGTGATAATATCTCCGGAATTTTGACTGCTCTTGGAGCATGTAATTTTAAAGAGTGATAAGAGGAAGACCTTCTCCGTTTAATATTTTCAATTGATGGTTGAGGTTTGAAATTTCTGAATTCTGATATTGAGGGTAATCTCAATTTATCTTTTATTTCTAATACATTAGCCCTCGGTTTGATCAAATCATACTGTGAAACCCACTCATAATTTTGGTTGGTATTATGATTCTTTTCATACACATCAAGTTTTTCATTATTCGTGTAATGTTCAGGAGAGTTGAAATAAGAAGAGAATATAGAAGAGGAGGATGATGCGGATGAAATAGAAGATGAAGAGGAGCCAGAGGATGAAGTTGAGCTAGATGGGTGATGGAATGGAAGATGTGGAGGTGGAGTCAAACATAGGGATTGATGTTGAAGGGTAAAGTAAGGTGGAATTTGATTGTAACTCTGTTGTGGTTGGTATCTATAAATGTGAGACTTATCAAAGCTCATTTCAAAAACTTGGAGGTGAAGATAATATTTAATGTGAGGTGGATGAATGAATGGCTTGAATTTGGGGATTTTGAAGAGATTTATATAATCATTATCTTCTGAACTGAGATTTAATTTTGAGTTGTAATACTTATATATTTGTTAAAAATGCGGAAATATGTAACTGTCTGCTAAGTGTGAAACTAGCTCACATGTCGCATTTCGAATTAATCTGTCAAGCGAATTTTACGGTAAAATTTGCGGAGATTCGAGTTATAACTAGTAAAATTTACTGGATTGAAAGCTCAGGTCTAGGAACCAGCTCATATTGATCTGTATATATAAGTTCTGACAATGTTGGCACTTCAAAAACAGGAAAAAAAACAGATGTTTGTACTCCAAACTTACAAGCGTGATATTCATAGTTAAAGAATCAAGATGTTGATCCTTTGTAGATAAACTGACTTTGAAATAGAGTCAGATTTAATCAGAAATTCAGATCGAACCTCTGGTAAGCTTTATCTCAATATTCAAGGATTGATCATGTCCAGTACTTCAACTGGACTCAAAGTTCCTTCGCCTAGTGATAGACACTTAACAATCTAAAATAATCACCCTAGTTCTTGAATCACGTACATCACTATCTTGTGCTGGTAATTTCTTATTCAAATTATAAATAGATATAATTAAATTCTAATTAAATTCAAATTATAATTATACTTGTCACAAACTTCAAATCTGCTCACTTTTAATTGTTAAAGTTTGGTTACTTTGGCATGCTGCATGAGTTACCAAAAATTCGGGATTTGTACACATGGACAACTAATAATTAAGAGCTGTAAATTATATTATTTGAACAATGAACATCACAAAAAAGTTACCGAGCGGTTCGTGAATTGTGAATATGAAGAGGTGAATTTATATGATTAGAGTATAATATATATCTATTGCCTATTGTGAGGTTTTAGTGAGGTATGTTTATGTTGACTTTACAATAGAATAGATCTGGTTCTATGGCTAAAAGCGAAAGGAGATATCATTCAAACCATTATACAAATCACTAAAACTAGTTTACTGTTTACTCTTGTGTCTTCAACCCTCACATTGTTCACTCTTTTCGCTCTCGCAGTCTTCCTCAATTCTCGTTATTGGCGTCATGGGAGTCATCGCTGTTCTATTACTGTTGAACATGCTGGAACTAGCTGTTTCTGTATGAACTTCAGTATTCTCTTCGTTATTCTTATCATTATTATTACCTTCATACAATCTGTTTCTAAATGCTCTGGTTATCGGAGAGAAGTTCCTCTCATCCACAAACGCTTCTCCAGCTGGGATTGAGTTCCGTATTGGTGTTCTTCGTCTTGAAAGATCTTGTGGACTTCTTGAATACTCATCTTCATATGACCTTCTCTCATACTTGATTGGTGTTAAATTATACGACATTTCAGATCCGGTAGTGGATGAAGCAACAGACAACGACTTCAAGCTCTTGTAATTCATAACATCATCTTCCTCCGCATCACTGGGAATTTTATCTAATAAATATTCATCATGTTCATCATTCATCAATAAGTCATTTGACAATTTCTCTTGTTTTAAGAACTCTTCAATCAATGATCCTTTATCATCCATAAAATTATCAATCCTTAGTTCCTTCTTCACAGTTTTTATCCTCTTCTTTCGATTCTCTTTCTTCAAGATTTGCTCATATTTGGTCCATTCATAAATAATTTTAATCACATAATAATAAGTCAACATTCCAAGAAACAACGCCGTCAAGCACAGGACATTGAAGAACTGGATCCATTTCATCAACAGCTTAATATTCTCCACGCCATACTCAATAGTGATGACCTCTTCTATCTTGACACCAAAGAAGAAACCCAGTATCAAATTGAGAAATTGTTTAGTGTTGTAATCAATTACATTAATCATTATCAGTAATGGATTGAATATGGTTGATATTATGAATTTGATAGTACTGAAGATCATCCAGATTATGAGAATAATAGATTTGATGAGTTGATAGATCAGTGTGTAACACAATTGGAAGAATCTATCAAATATCACTCTATTATCATTTAAATAGTTTGAAATGATGATGACTGTGTTCCAAATTGAGTTGAGAATTATACCGATGACTGTGACTGCAATTTTGGGAAGCTGCCACAGAGTTCTGAGGTCGAATGGTTCATTGACATCCATAACTGCGTCCATTTCAGCTGAATATCAAATTCATAACAATTTCTCTCTTTTGTTTCCTGCCCTGACACTAAAAATGCGTGGTGTCTGGATGTCAGACTTTCCATGAAATAAAAAAATAAAAAATCCGAAAACTTTTTAACTTTTCTTTGATTTTTATTTCAGTTAATAAAACTTGTGTGTGTTTTTGATTCAATTTTGATTCGATGTTTGGTAAGAAAGTGAATTTTAAGGCTATCACACTTATTTATCTGACATGAACAATCAAACACACACTTCACTTCCCACTCTCGATTCTGCCCCATTTTCTTAACGCATCAATAGATCTATGGGTCCTATGACGGAGAAGAATAAGCTGTTTGATTTCATTTTCAACCTAAAACACTGGATTTGATCTTGGATGGATCGTGAACATGGGTCACCCAAAGCATTGGATCACTGATGGTTCTGTGTGCCGAGGCCCGTGGACTACATCTTTTTTATGTTTATTTTTGTAGTTGAGTATATGACTTATTATAAAACCAAAATAAAACTCATCGTATGAAAATAGATTCTTCCAATTGTGTTACAAACTGATCTATCATATTTAAGACCACACAGAAAAGGCACATCTTGAGCTGCTAACCTCTTTAAAGAGTGCAAAAATTTCTTGTCTAAAATGAAGTTTTTCTTGAATAGGAGTTCTCTTCTTAATTTGATACCTAAAAGATGTAAAATCAAATAGAAATCCTCGTGTGTTTCAAAATTTGTTGTTTTTTCTTCACTTTATTATTCGCTCTCTCAAATATTCTATCGAATAATACTCAATCATATAATACAAAAGTTTCGACGTGTTTGGCTTGATATAAGATGGAAACTACATTATGATGAAAGTATTGATAGTAATAATAATAACAAAAAACAGGAAAGGCAAAAGTTGAAATCAAGGAGACAATAAATGAAATCGATGAAGGCAATGAAATGATAAAACCACCATCTAATGAAAGAAGAAATAATGTGCCATGAATTAAAATCAAGAAAAACATATATGAAAGCAAGAAAAATCACAAATCAATAAACAGCTGAAGCTTCATTTCAGATAAACAAAAAAATACAAAAAAAAAAAAGAATGGTAGCACATCCAGTTATCTACTGTATGGATTACCTTGAGCATACGGATTATACTGTCCTTGTCCTTGATGCTGCTGTTGAGGTTGAGGTTGTCCTTGTTGGTAACCTTGTTGATAACTTTGTTGAAGTTGAGGTTGAGGTTGCTGATAACTTTGTTGAGGATAACTTTGTCCCTGTGAATTGAAGGATGGAGATGAATATTGTGAGTTTGCATGTGGTACTGGTGGTTGTCTAGTATATACTCTTGGACCCTGCGGTTGACCTTGGTTTTGTGGAGGCATTTGCTGACCGGGACCTTGTTGATATTGTTGTGGAGGTGGTCTGTTATAATTTGGGTTTTGACTTTGGTTAGGTGGTCTTTGATAACCAAATTGTCCTTGTGGCCCTTGATTGTAATTTTTTGGTGGAGGACCCTGATTTTGATTGAACTGACCTTGCTGATGAACTGGCCCTTGTGGTTGGAACTGTTGTGGAGGTCTTTGTTGGTTAGTTGGAAATCCTCCTTGTTGTTGAGGTGGAGGAGCCTTCCTTTGATGAGCTAGTTGTGGATTACCTTGATACTGTTGAGGTGGAGGTTGATTTCTAAATCCTTGGTTTCGAGGTGGGTTCTGATATCCTTGTGGTAGACCTTGTTGAGGAGCTTGTGATGAAGCAGGTTGATGTTGTGGGGCGAACTGTTGTTGTTTCTGACCTTGTGGGAAAGTTCTTGGACCACCATGTTTTTGGTAGGAAGGATTAACATTTCTTTGTTGAGGTTGTTGACCTGGTGGTTGTTGATATTGCTCATATGGATTGCTTTCAGTATAAACATGAGGCTGAGGCTTTGGAACAAAGGTTTCTCTAGTTGGAGAATCAGCTTGAATTCTACCTGATGTATAAGGACTAACTTGCTCAATATTGATAGAAGGATTTGGTAATGGTTTAGATTGCACGTAGTCAGGGTCGAAAAAATCATCTATTCTTCTGGTATTACTAGCTAATTCAGTATTGATGTTCAATTTTGCTAAACTTTTATTAGTTTTGAAGATTTCATCATTATCGAAATCTTCATCAAAATTCAAATCATCAACTGTAAGTTTCTTTCCACCCATGTTGACATCTTTTGAGTTTGTTGATTTTGCATCGGAATAATTAGATTTTTGTAACGAATCTTGAGATTGGACTTCATTGATACTATTATTCTTGTATGGAGCGTAAGGATCATTTGAACCAGCTGCAATAGCAGTGTTATATGGTGCAATGACAGCAGCTGTATTTGATGCTTTATTATTTGCTTGTTTGATACTATTATTATAACTTTCATTAGCTTTAACAATACTTGAATAATCTTCATAAATTTGAGTGATTTCAGAATTTCTATTTTTATTTTTTTCAATTGATAGATTATCCTCACTATGACTATCATCACCCATGTTCAGATTTAATAATGAACTTTCCTTTGATCTTGGAGAACTACCTAATTTGAATTTTGGTTCAGGTAAGAAACTTGGTGATAATGGAGACATTGTTCTTTTAATACCATTACTACCAATAGATCTCACATCAGCAAAATCACTAGAGTTCAAGGCTGGTGAGTTCATAGCACCAACCACACCCTGCGTAGAACCACAACCAGTATAGCCAGCTCTAACATTTCTTTCTAAAATTTCTTTGATTCTAACTCGCCAATCTGTAACTAACCATGATTCACTTTGTGTATTACTTGATAATAAGATTAAATCATCAACTTTCAAGTAATGAACATGAGGTAATACAGGTAAACCGAATAATAATGAATGAATATCAGATTTATCTGCATTCAATCTTTTTGGTCTTCCATATAATTTAAAGGTATCCAATAATGGGATTAAAAATCTAATAAGAGTATCATAACCTGGAACTGCACTGTGTTGTTCAGGCATGAAATAAACTGAAGCTTCCTTTGGTAAAGCATTTTTAGCAGAATCAAAATAGACAGTACCTTCTAATTTGATCATTGTCGAGTGATCAATCATCTTAACAGACGTTGGATATAAAGCGTAACAGGCACTTGCATCTCTAATGAAAGCCATGGCCTGCTTCTTGGATTTTTTTTCATCTTTATAAAAAGATACAGTACCTTTATAGATCTTGTTCCCTTTTGATTTTTTAGTTGGTTGTTCAATAACTGCAAAGCATCTTTTCCATGGCATACCTGAGCCAAATCTAACACTTACCCAATCCTCATGATCAAATTTAGTATCAGCTAAAATAGTTCTAATATCACTTAATTTTGAACCTCTTGCGCTTAATAGAGCACCAGTATAAGCTTCTTGTAACGAAGTTGATTCAAAAGTAGATAGTCTAAAAGCGGAGTTCCAACGATGAAAATCTTCAACATCAGGGTATTGTAATAAGAATTGGTTTTTCAGAGTCGTTGAAACGATAATAACATTCTTCAAACCTTGAGAATTTTCTAATTTACTAACTGCTCTAAATGAAGAATCGGTGAAATTAATATAATCAGGTTTTGAAGATGCATTCAACAGGGCATCAGTATCATTTTGGAATTTTTCCAATTCTTTGATATCCCAAATAGCTAGTTGAGTACCTAATAAGACACCATAAACTTCTCTCCATCTTCTATTTGGAATAGATTCACCCTCAGAGTTAATTGATTGCAAAAACATGAAAACACCTTCATGATAACGTCTGTGAGCTTGTGCACTCAGTAGTGTCACAATAGGTGCTAGTTCTGGACTTATCTCATCATTATTAATATTAGGTCCCACATTAGGAGCTGATGAACTTAAGTTTGAATTTGATCTTGACCTTGAATTAAAAGTTGCAACCTGATTGATATTTGGGGAGTTTGTAGCAGATTTGTTTCCACTAAAGAGACGTTTCATAGTAAAGTCCACAAATATCTGAAGTAAAAAAAGGAGTGAATGAAGTTAGTTGGGACCTTTCAGTAACGAATTTGTGGATAAAATTGTGTGAAATTTAAATTATTTGTCTTTTCTTGTATTGTTGTCGAATTCCGAAAAGGGAAACATTGCGAGCGATGGGTGTTTCGTGTTTACATTTCACCAAATCGGGAAATTAAAGTACTGCAACACCAGTACAGTCACATTTCCGATGAGTTGAAGGGTCCATTTCAGCTGTTATGTGAGCATGTGTATTTCCAAATTCTGTGTATATCATTCATGGCTTTAAGTACTTTCTTTTAAACACACTCACATCACTTTCACCTTTGCAATCAATCTCAATCACGAATAATTCTCCATTTAATCCTGTAATTATAACTACATCACCTTCTTTTGCAAATTTAAACTTATTCAATCCTACTTCCAACTTGATCTTCAAGGTCGGATTTACTGCGTTGACACTTAAGTCAATCAATTCAAAAACATCTTCATAGATAAACCCAAACTGTGTTGAATGATTTGATCTCCAATGGCAATCTAATATGGAATTAGTTTTGTAAATGTTTAACAATGGCTCTGTCTTATTTAAATCCCATAGTACCACTTTCCAATCCATAGAGCAAGATAAAAATAAACTAGGATAATCAAAATTGAAATCAAGATTCAAAACAGGTGCATCATGATAAATATATGAACTCTCAATCAATTCATTTTCCTTTGAATTAGATTTATTTAAATTAGTGATATATTGGAGTTCAGGGTTTAGCTTATGAATATTACCATCTTCACAACCAACCAGTATAAATTCAGTGCCGTTGATTATAGTCCTAGATGATGACATTGGTGCCAACTCATCATTCAATCCAATGATCCCTTTCATTGTATTTTTCAATAATATTGGATCAAGTTTGGGTCTTTTTAACATTTTTGGATCCCACTGTATTAGTTTCCCATCTGTTGATATTGTAGTTATTATACCTTGATTGTTTTTGTCCTTTGATTGTAGTAAAACCCAGATAGGGAATGAATGTGAAGAAGATGAGACTGATGTTTGTAAAATTGGCAAATTTTTAATTCTTTTATTATTATTTAGATCCCAGATCATTAATTTACCATTGAATCCTGTTCCTATTATGATATTTGAGTTAAAAGTGGAGAATTTGACATTTAGTACTTTAGTTGTTGAATTTAAAATGAACTTGAAACTTTTGGATGAAATATTGAATAAATAAATATTTAAACCATTTGAGAAAATCATTAGATCTTTGTTGAATGGTGAAAAATCTAAACAGTAGATGTTGTCTTTCATTTCAATTTTGTGTGTGATTGTGTAATGTTGTGATGAATCATTTGATATATTTATTGAATTGTTTGAATTCGATTGTAAATCATCGCTTATTATATCATTTATGATTTGGAATGAGTTATTTAGAAATGATAGTAAATCTTCATTAGTGGTTTCAATCTCCTTTTGATCTATTTGGTTTTGAATTGGTTTTAGTTCTTCAATTTCCATAGCTTCTTGCACTGGTTCAATATTAACAGTTTCATCTTCATCAATTAAAGCAGTCTGCGTTGACTTATTATATGTAGTTTTTGCCTCTATCTGCTGTGATACCACTAGATTAGTCTGAATATCACTCACAGCATCAGTCTGGATGGAGACTTCGAATTTTTGAATGTTTTTAATTTTATCGACTTTATCAACAACAACATCACTTCCGATACTGACATCACTAATATCGCTACTGCCACCGTTCCTTTTCTCTCTCATCATTCTCAACTCTTCTAGTCGCTTTTTCTTCGCTTCAATCTCCAGACGACGAGACATATTTTCTGAAAACACACAATACTTTAACTACAGATCTTAAATACAAACAAACATCAAAAAAAAAATTGGATTTAATAGAATCTCATATCAATTCAACAGTTCCATCATGAACGAATTGCTTTATAAAATTGTAGCTCAATATATAGATGGAGTCCTTCTTCAATGTGACCTCTTCATTCATAATCACAATTGGCTCAGGAACTGCCTTCAAAACTCTGATGAAAACTGGTTTCGACAAATTTGGCTCATCAACCATATTGATACCACCAGTAACATCATCTAAAGACTGTAAATGTTCAGGTAATTTGGATAAAAACAACCCGTTGTATAAATTTATCAATGAGTTCAAATGATTTTCAAGATAGTTGACTTCTACGTCTTCTAATCTGTCTATCAATCCGTTATTTCTTATAAATATGGAATATCTGTCTATTTTGTTCAATCTTATTCTTAAATAAGAGGACAGAAGAAATTTGATTCTCTCCATTTCACTCTCAATGATTAGAAGCTTTAGCTTGATGTCTTTCTCCAAGTTTAATTCCATTGAATTCATTTCAATAAACTCATTTTGTTTTCGTAATCTATTCATTATTCTTTCTATTAATTCATGTTCAAATTGAAAGATCTCAGGTGATAGTTTCTCCTTTACGAACAATTTATTGAGTAATTTCAGGTCATCTTCTTTATTTGATCCGCTTTTCTTCAAGAAACTGTCATCGAACTCCTTCAAAATATCATCAAAATCCATCTTTAGGTAGTTTTTAGTTACGTGTTTCAAGCCCTTTTACAATGGTGAATTAAATTTGCGTTACCCGATGGGAAAAGAAAAATTATTCTGTAGGTTTAATTTGTATTGAGCATCAACATTTTTTGCTGATAACTGCCTGAATATTAATCCAATCTATCAGATGATTACAATTGTCGAATTGAATGGCCCCTTAGCCATATAGCACTAAAAAATCACTCCTGTCCAAAACTCGACAGTTTATCGTCTATGAAATTATTTGAAAGGCTAAATCTGAAAAAGACGCTAACAATTATTACAACTGACCCTGAGCAAGTGTCTTCAACGTTCATAACTCAGCTAATGAGAAGTCTCGTTGTCATTTGTGATTTGTGAAATACGGTCGTATTTACTATTTCCTTCTAATTCCGTCTATATTAATAATGTGTGATACTAATTCCGTTTGTTTCCTCTATTTCCATTTAAATCCTGCAGATTGTTGAAGACCGCTTGAATTCCTCTCGAAATCCGTCCCAAACCCGTCAGTGATATGTCAGCTTTGCACTTTAAGAAGAGTGTTGTTGTATCTTTCTCAATACACACTTTTCGACTATTTAAGATGCCATTTTTGCTGGTATTTGAACCTTGAAGATTCGAAGATATTATCATAACAAATACAGTTTACCATAAATTAAACATGGCAGGAAAAGTTTACTTCATCACCGGTGCCTCTCGTGGTATTGGTTTCGACTTAACTAAAGCTTTAGCTGTTGGTGATAATGTTGTCATTGCATCTGCAAGAACCCCAGAAACTTCAACTCCGTTAAAAGAATTAGCAGAATCTAATCCAAATGTTAAAGTTGTTAAACTAGACGTTGCTTCTAAAGAGTCATTATCTGAGCTAGACGCCCAGTTGACCACAGTTGCTCTAGAAGGTATTGATGTTTTAATTTCCAACGCGGGTATCGCATTAGCAGATTGTTACAAACCAATTACTGAAGCAAATGATCCAAAAGTTTGGTTAGAGGTTTACAACACAAATGTTTTAGGTAGTTTATTTGTTGCACAAATTGCATATCCTCATTTATTAAAAAAATCAACTAGACAAATGTTATTCACATCAAGTGCAGCAGGTCAATTGAATCAGTTTTTCCCATTATCAAGTTCTGCTTATGGACAATCTAAGGCTGCTTTAAACCATTCTGTTTTAAGTTTAGCACATGAATTGAAAGATGAAGGTTTCACTGTGATTCCATTTCATCCTGGTTTGGTTTTAACTGATTTATCAAACAGTTTACTCGGTGTTCTTCTTGAGAAACAACCTGAACTTGAAGAATTTGTTAGGTCTTCAGGTATCAGTGGTGAACAATGTTCTGAATATCTTGTTAAATTGTTTAACAAGTTCACTAAAGAAGATAACGGTAAATTTTACAACTATGATGGTACTGTTTTAGAGTATTAGCTACTAGATCCATATTAATGTAAATTTAGAACCGGACTTTCAGGCTGTCTTTCATTGATACTATTAATGTTTGTTTTATTTACCCTTAGAAGTGTTTATACAGATTCAATGAACAATATGTTGAGATATGTTTATGTAATATCTATCCATCCACCTTTTTCTTACCAGCGACCTGTAGTATGTACCATCAAAGAGGCCTGCTCTCTTATCAAAACAGTTCTGGGTTATTGGAAGAAATATACAGTTTAATATAAGCTTAAACTCATAAACTCTAGTTTGTAACATGGTGTCCACTCGGATTTAACAATTTCAAGGGTCTGATTCCCTTATCTCCATGTTCACCGAAGTAACCACAGTTATCCGCTAATCTCCATGTCTTGCTGATTACTAACATCAACAGATCTATAACGAATTTATAATCAAAAAGGTCAAATCCATTTATAATCAGGTTGTTAAATAAGTAAGAAATTTAAATATAAAATCTGTTGAATCCTCTTAGTTTTCTTGGAATATTATACCATTTTTTCTACTTTATTATCTTTATTAAAGAAACAATCAAAATGTCAACTGGAAAAACTTATTTAATCACTGGTGCTAATCGTGGTATTGGTTTCCAATTAGCTAAAAAGTTCTCTTCTGTCCCAGAAACCGTCGTCATTGCAACTTCAAGAAATCCAGACGCATCAACCGAATTAAAACAATTACAAGAAACTAACAAAAACGTTCATATTATTAAGTTAGACATCTCATCAAAGGAATCCGTTGATGGGTTAGATTCTCAACTGAAAGAAGTTGCAGCTGATGGTATCGATGTCTTGATTAATAATGCCGGTATTGTTAAAGATTCATCCAGTAAGCCAATTTTAGAAACTGAATGGGATACATGGACTGAACATTACACTACCAATGTTGTTGGTGCAATCTTTACCACTAAGGCGGTCTACCCATACTTATTAAAGAAACCTACCAAGCAAATCATCTTCATAAGCTCTGCTTTAGCTTCATTAACTCAATTCTATACCGTTTCAAGTTCAGCTTATGGTCAGTCTAAAGCTGCTTTAAATCATACTGTTAAACTATTGACATTTGAATTAGAACCAAAAGGTTTCACTGTTATTTGTGTTCATCCAGGTCTTGTTTTGACTGATATGGGCTTGAATGCTAAATTGAACGTTCCTGAAGAAATGAAACAAGCTTTTGCTAAACTAGCAATTTCTCCAGATCAATCTGTTGATTACTTAGTTAAATTATTTAATGACTTAAGTCCTGAGTCCAATGGTAAATTCTTAAACTATGATGGTTCTGATATTCCATACTAATGTGTGATCAAACACATGTGTACAGAGAGTATATATTATTCCTTTAGAATTTAAAACATGTAATTCATAAACATATACCTTACCATCGACATCCAAAAGAGTTTTTAAGTAGGAGATATACTACAATTAAAACCTGATTTATGAACCATTTTTTAGTCACCTGCGAAAAACTCTACTATAATTTAAAATTCACAGCTCCAAAAACAACCAATCAGATAAATTTTAGGGCTATCGTTCTATTCCTCTAAAATCTCGATCTTTGTTTGATAGTTCTATTAATAAAAGATTTAACCTAACTTTCACGTAGAGCTCTGACTGGAAACTAAGGAATCACTGCCTTGGAAGTGACTTAAAAGTCTTTAAAGGCAATCAGAAACAACAGTTCAGCTTGAAAAATTTGAATCACAAAATCAACCATCAGATTCTACAGTTGGCTGCATATGACACAAATGTGAGCTTCAAAGAACGAGGTTTACTTTTGACTATTCCATTATAAATCAATGAAACAAAAAATCACTTACATAATACTTACATAATGTTTCTTCTATTTTTGAACAACAAAACAAAAATAAACGATTCTTGAATAAATATTATTAATTTCACCAACCAGATCCACCAATTGCCCCATAAATCATGCTTAACATTTTCAGAATAGCAGCTGATTTCTCCCACTTGGTTGCAAGTCTAATCTTGATCCATTCAATCACCACTAGTCACTCCACAATTGGTGTCTCTTTTAAAACTCAATTATTATACTCCATAGTATTCTTAACAAGATACCTTGATTTACCATTCCGTTTCATCTCATTATACAACACCTTAATGAAATTATTCTTCATCAGTTCATCATTATACATATTGCATTTGATGCATAATAAGTTTAGAAGCTCAGATACTTCCAAAATCGATACTTTTAAAATCGAATACCTTATTATTGGATCATTAATATTATCTCTATTTACAACTGGAGAATATTCAATCATGGAAATATTATGGACTTTTTCATTATGGCTAGAGAGTGTGGCTATCCTTCCACAATTGTTCATGTTACAAAGAACAGGAGAGGCTAAAAATTTCACATCTCATTATATTTTTGCTTTAGGTTTATATAGAGCTTTATATATACCTAATTGGATCTATAGATACTTCAATGAGGGAAGAATTGACTGGTTGTCTTTGATCACAGGATTAGTGCAAACAGCTATATATTCTGATTTCTTTTGGATTTACTATCAAAAAGTCATTAAAGGACATGCTGGTGTCCTACCTGTTTAAATTAAGACATAAATATGAAATATTGATACTCACCAAATTATTGACTTTGTTGTTGGTGTGTATGTTAGAGAGATCTGATATAAATTAGAATAAAAACGGTAAATAAAGAGTATATATGTTATATACACAGATTATATTACATACTTTTTGTAACTTTTGTGATATCAAAATGAAACTAGCCAGGGAAAGAAACGTTATTGTAAAATTTCATCCTTACGTTAATTAGTTTCTCAGAAACTCAAAACATAATAACATCTTACAGCTTTTTTTATATCAATATTTGTTGACAATTAGCCACGTACCTCTCGCCCTCAATCGGGTTATCCACTTACCGGTTAGATCTTGAAAAATTCAAGTTGTGAGTTGTAACATGAAGCGATGATAGTTCACCCATGATATGACCTTTTGTTTAAACTAATTAATTAAGCTTGCAAGAACGTCAACTTGAATTATACCGAAATAAATATTTTTAATTTTCTATTTACAAGGTGATTATTGAAAAAAGTGATCAAAACTAATTACGAGTATTAGTATTATAAAGTAAAGATTGAAACTCAAATAATGATAAAGAATCAAGATCTTTGTATACATTCATGAGTATATCCCTTTCAAATAGAATAATTTGGGAAAAAAAACACAAAAAGAATCTAGAATGACTTTTCATTAGCGGGCAAAAAACTAAAAAATATTGAACTCCTCATGGGGGGCTCGAACCCCCGACATTTCGGTTAACTTCCGCTAATGAAATTTAATTCCTTAGTTTGACTGTAAAAGCCGAACGCTCTACCAACTGAGCTAACAAGGACGAGTTCTGGCCAAAAAATATCACTGTTTTTCAGACTGAATCCTGATGATGTTGTTGGTATATTATGGGCGAAAGCCTGCTAACAAGCCACACTGGCAAGACTGAACCGATGCTAAAAGTGAGCAACACACCCATAGTTAAGTTGAATAAAATTAGAACAAGATGGAAAGTCAATTTTAATCAAATGGAACAACCTTGCAACAAAATTGAAAAAACCTCCAACTATTGAATCTAGTTAATTTTCTAAAGTATATATTTATACTAAATTTATATCTGTATTATCTAACGTTTGTGTTTTTAAAGACGTAGAATCTTAATCCTTTTGATTGGAATTTCTAAGAAATTCCAAAACTTAGATCCTAGATCAGAGGGAGATTAAAACATAATTCATGTATCTATATCTCTTCAATATATATCGATCTGTATGATTGCAAAAACATCTAAGGCGTTTAACCATTATATTTTCATTAAGGAAAGTGAGGAGCTCTGTCAGGAACCATGATGAAATAGAAGTACGCTAGCAATATCAGGGTTTAGCACCCAATAACCTCTTTGATCTTAATATTTTACTTGAAATTTGATTCACAAAAATCACTGTCAGTATCCTACAATTTATAAAAAACTGTCAAAAACTGTGATCAACCAATTAACCATCATTTAGAGCATTTTGTGAGCATAAGAGTACTGGTAACTGCTCAAACTTTACTGGATGTTTCACTCGTATGTTAACGTTATTTAAGACCCGTTTAGATAGGTTTAAAAGTTTTGATGTCTTGTGGCTATCTTAACGCGTAGATATTTATCGACATTGGGAAGTGAGAATGATTTCAATCGGTACTGTGGAAGTTAATACCAGCAGTTAATATACCTTCACTTTTTGCTTTTCTCATTAATACTAACATTTGTATCAAGATGGCCGATTAATATCTTTTCATTTAACTAAGAATTTAATTATCTTTTAATTTTCAGATTTCTTATTAAAAGTGTCAAATATGCAAATATGCAATCCGTACGGTACCTGCATAATTGTAAATATTTATTTAAATATTCAATAATATATTCAGTACTATATATTATTTTAATTGTATATGACTATTGAAGTATTGATTTAGACCTTTATATTTACTTGTAATGTTTGTTTGTAAGTTTGTGCATTTCCACATAAAAAAAGTTTTGTTACTTTTGATATCAAGCTCTGACGCTGGAGAAAATCTAAGAGATGCAATAACATATGGCCACGTGGAGTGTACACTTTAGAGTGCTAACATTCTACAAAAAAGAGCATCAGACTATGACTAACCAAAAAAGACCTTAATTGGGCATTATTTTATCTTTCTGCGGTTACTTCAACTCAATAAATCTAAATAATCTCAAATTGAGATTCATCGTTCTCCAGCCACTCTCAGCTCATATATCTGCTATAGATACAACTAAGGAGATTCCCACGAAGTAACCATCATCTTCGTTCAATTGAATCGATCTCCAAAAACGATTTATCAAAAATTAAATCAAGTTTTTACATTATTTCAGCATAGATATATAAATGAGAGATAAGGAACTCTGGTATATAATGAAGACTGTTATGTGTTTTATGGGTGATTACTGTATTAGTCTATTTGATACGTTCAGTGATAGTAATACTAATCTGTTCTGTATATAAAATAAAGTATACAATTTGTGGACGACTAGAGGTCCTTATATAGACGTCTAGTTGTAGCTTCGTTATAATAATAGAATGTTCTGGAATAGATGATTAGAATATTCTAGAGTGTAGTAGAAGTTAATAGAAGTTAATAGAATCAGTTATGATGTGAGTGATCACGTGAGTAACTGGTACAGTACTGTAACAAAGACAGTGATTTATCTTCTCATAAGAATAACTATTAACTACCCAAAACAGAAGATGAAAACTAAGAATTGCTGACCAACTAATGGAGGTCCTCAAATCCTACCCCACTCCTGCCCAAATGCAGCCCAAATCATACTCAAAGACTATACGCAAATCTTACCCAGAATTAAGCTAAATCACAGATCGGCATACGAAGGTTAAACCCAAAACCTACCCAAGTCCTATCCAAATTCTACCCAAAACCTACCCAAGTCCTATCCAAAACCTACCCAAGTCCTATCCAAAACTTATCCAAATCCTATCAAAAGTCTACCCAAAACCTACCCAAAACCGAAAGTCTACCCAAAACCTACCCAAAGTCTATCCAAAACCTACCCAAAACCTACCCAAAACCTATCCAAAACCTATCCAAAACCTACCCAAAACCTATCCAAAGTCTACCCAAAACCTACCCAAAACTGAAAGTCTATCCAAAGTCTATCCAAAGTCTATTCAAATCCTACCCAGAACCTATCCAAAGTCTACCCAAAACCTATCCAAAGTCTACCCAAGTCCTATCCAAAGTCTACCCAAAACCCAAAGTCTATCCAAAACCTACCCAAAACCTACCCAAGTCCTATCCAAAAGCTATCCAAAACCTACCCAAAAGCTATCCAAAACCTACCCAAAACCTACCCAAAACCGAAAGTC
>PPNI02000085.1:7145-20282 GCA_003707195.2 Phaffomyces antillensis
CCTCCTCCTTTACCTTCATCAAGTGCACCACCACCTCCTCCTTTACCTTCATCAAGTGCTCCTACTCCTCCCCATTTACCTAGCTCATCTGCTCCTCCTCCTCCACCATCTTTCCCGACCACAAATGCTCCATCAATTCCATCACATCCTTCAAAACCACCAAGTGCACCACCAATTGGTGGATTAGCATTTTTAGCTGAAATACAGCAGAAAAGAGATGATTCTCATGTTATTGAATCATCATCAGCTCCTAAATCACCACCATTACCAAACTCAAGTGCACCACCTCCACCACCATTACCAAATTCAAATGCTCCTCCTCCATTACCTAGCTCTTCTGCCCCTTCTGCTCCTCCTCCTCCACCATCTTTCCCTTCAAATTCACCACCAAACTCACCATCTGCCCCAAGCTTACCAAAAGCTCGATCATCTGCACCTACACCTCCAAGTGGTGGAGCTTTTGCATTTTTAGCAGAAATTCAAAAGAAAAGAGATGATACAAATGTTATTGATTCAGTACCTCCCAATTTTTCAGCTTCAAATGAATCCCCAATACCATCAATTTCTACAAGTAATGCACCACCTGTATCAACTCTTCCAACTAAAATGAGTCTATCAGAAGTCATGGCTGCTCGTGTCGCACCTAAAAAACCACAAGCTCAACCAATCGCACCATCAATTCCATCAATTACAAGAAACTCATCATCATCGCCACAAGTATCAACCCCTCCTCCCCCTGCTCCTTCTGTGCTATCTTCAGGCTTAGAACCACCTCCACCACCACCTTCAAGCTCTGCACCATCATTTCCAAGTACATCTACACCATCACCTCCACCACCACCATTACCTTCAATTTCTGTACCACCTCCACCTCCTTCATTGCCTCAATCCGTCGCACCCTCATTACCAACCACAACATTACTCACTCCGCCTTCATTACCAACCACGTCAGCACCACCACCACCACCTCCTCCATCTCAATCAAGTCCTGTTGTTAGAAACGCTAAAGCTGCACCTCCTCCTCCTCCATCGATTAGTTCGAATAATCTGCAAAGTGTTAATGCATCATCAATTCCTATGTCTAATAGTTCCTCAAACAATTTTAGACAAAGACTATTCAATAATGGTGCAGAAAACGAAAGTAACAGTAATGAAATAGATTCCTCAAGTTTCACAAATGGATCTAAAAAAACAATCGAAAGAATAGTGATCGATGATTCAAGATTCAAATTTGCAAATCAAGCTAACATTCCTAAACCAAGAGTATTTAAAGGTGAAGCTAAATTGTATCCTAGTGGTAGAGGAAGTTCCATTCCATTAAATTTTTCCCTTTATGAATAAAAAAATAAATACTCAACACTATTCAGTTAAATCTACATAGAGTTGTAATTTTATGGTACATATATATAATATGTTTATTTACAAGTGGTGCTTTCTATACTCTTTTACGAACAGTTTCTAATCAGACCAATGCAGTGTGTGTTTTTTTGATCACAACTGATTAATCATCTAGGTAACGCTCTTTAATCACAACTTCCATCTTCCCAGCCATCCTTCCATCTTTGTTTCCATAACCCACAATCAAACACAGGCTTCCCTAGTTTTATATTAACTTCATTATGAGCATCACATAACCATTTTCCGAACTCTTCTTGAGTTTTAACTTTTGGTTTAGTGTTTTCATTATTAATATAATTCTGGAAATCTGTAGCACAAAACCAACATGGATAAATCTTAGAAAATAATCTTACGAATGATAACATATCATTTTGCTGTTCCTGTGTAGGAGTGGCAGGATATTTTGCAGCGATGGCATGTAGTAATGTCCATGAAGAGCGACCAAGTTCAGTGACATCTGGGGGACAATCTTTAGGATATTCTGAATCTGATTGGAGATTTGATGCTATGGTTGTTGAGGCTATAGTGGTAGGTATTGTAGATTTGGATTCTTTAGTCGATATATTAGCGGACATAGCTCCAAATTTCACAGCTTTGAAATCCAATAAAGTGTTACAAGAACGACAACTGATATACATTGTTAGTATGATACTAAACCTTGAGAAAGAAAAAAACTCACGGTTTTCCATCTTCGTCGTAAATTATCTTCCTTCCTGATGGGCCAAATACAGGTTTGTGGTCTTTGCTGTCGGACATGATGATTATAAGTGGTGGGTACCAAAGAGGAAGAATGTAAGAATCGAGTGTTACTAATCAGTTATCTCAGTTAACCTAAATCCCAAGGCTCGTAATTTTCTCCCAAGGAAATTTTTAAATAGAAAACTATTCTGTAAATCGAGTAGATTGAATGAAGATGATGATTGCTTAGTGGTAATCTCTGTGGTTGGATCTATAGCTTATATTCGCGATGTAGTGGATCGGAGAGTCTGAGCTTTTTACTGCTTCTAATCTAAATTATTGAGATTATACGAATTTATTGAGAGGAACTTTAAGGCACTGGAATACAGAAAGCGAAAGCAAAGACCACTTTAGATCAGTTTATCCCCCTAGTTGTTGTTTGTAAATTAGAGCATTCTAGAAGTATATGTGAAACACTCCCCTAATAAAATAAGTTAAAAATTTACTATCAGTACCGCGAATTCATTTCTTAAAATTGATTCACCAACTATTCAATCTAATAATTGATTCAGTCCTTACTCATCACCCATCCCACTGATCACTTAGTGCCAATTATGACACTCCTCTCGATTATAAAGAAGGACAAATATAAGAAAAATCAAATCAAGATCCTTATTTTGGGGCTAGACAACAGTGGGAAGACATCGATATTAAACAACATGATTGGTAAAGATCAACAAGATGTTATACCCACAATTGGTTTCAACATAATCAATTATAAAAGTGTAAAAGATAATAAGAATTTGAACTTTTGGGATATTGGAGGACAATTAAACCTACGAAATTTCTGGTTTAATTATTTCAATGATAAGTTCAATGAAGTGCTTTGGATAATTGATTTGAGCCAAATTAATTCAAGATATGAAGAGAATTTGAATGAATTCCTTAAAATAAAAAAATATTTAATAAATTTGAAATTTGTTGTCGTGCTGAACAAACTGGATTTGTTCAATGAAGATGTTGAATTGATTAAATTAAAAATTGGAAATGATTTAAATTTAAAAGAATTGGAAAATTGTGGAATCAAAGTGGAATTGTTTACAAGTTCGATATATCAGGACAATTCTGAACTGTTGAATTGTTTGATTGAAGCATGAGTCTATGAATCAATGAGTTTGTATAATGGTCATATATTTGTGTACTTTTTACTAATATTTGTACTAGTACATAGTACAGTTCCAGTGTTAACCACTGGTATATATTGAAACGCTACAATAATATCGAAGATCTTCATGTTGAGCTCTATTTGGGTTCAGATTTTGATTTTTTACCAAAAAGACTTCAAGTAAGTTCGGAAACCGATCGGGGTTCTGATATAAACGGTGAATGAACAATTAAGAAGTAATTTGTGTTTTTACCTTATATTTTAAATACTGACTCGCGGGCTCTTATTAGTTAGTACACGTTATGTACTATCGGGCTTTAGAATCTCAGTTCCCCAGAAAAAATTCACTTACAATTGAGTATTAATTTAAACTCCAGCTAGAGACCAGAAAGCTCTGATATATCATAATTATTTGAATATAGAGTGTTTACGCCATTCTAGTGCCGCTAGACCTTTTGTCTTACTCATGGATCCAAGGATAAATGCTAGGATTTGCTTATAGCGATGATCGGAATTCGGGGCTTTTAGGGAATCTTTACCACACCTAATTTGCAACTCTTTCCGATTTTTAACGGAGAGTCATAATTAATATAAAGAGGTAATTTTCCCCAAACCGAAAATTTTTCTCTATATTGTTATTATATCTTCTCTTCAATTCAACTATTTCTACTTACACACACATAATGTCTAACGTTGCTGTCTTGGGTGCCTCTGGTGGTATTGGTCAACCATTATCGTTATTAGTCAAACTTTCCCCAAATTTAAACATCAAACAATTAAATCTATATGATTTAAGATTATCAAAGGGTGTTTCTCAAGATTTATCACATATAAACACTGATATTCAAGTTAATGGATATGAACCAGCTGCTAACACTAATGAAGAAAAGCAAAGTGCTCTTAAGAAAACTTTAACCAACACTGATATTGTTATCATACCAGCTGGGATCCCAAGAAAACCAGGTATGACCCGAGATGATTTATTCAAAATCAATGCATCAATTATTGAAGAATTAGCCACTGCCATTGCTAACTACTCACCAAATGCTACTGTTTTAGTCATTTCTAATCCAGTCAACTCAACTGTTCCAATTATCAAAGAAGTTTTTACCAAATTTGGTATTTTTAATCCAAATAAGTTGTTTGGTATCACTACATTAGATATTGTTCGTGCTAAAACTTTCATTTCAACTTTAAGTCACTCAAATGATTTCAATAATGATAACATTCATGTCATTGGTGGTCATTCCGGTGAAACTATCGTTCCAGTTTATTCCAGTTTACCAAATTATTCCAGATTATCCAAAGATGAATTAGCTAAACTTACCAAAAGAGTTCAATTTGGTGGTGATGAAGTCGTTGCTGCTAAGAATGGTGCAGGCTCCGCAACATTATCAATGGCTTATTCAGGTTTCAAATTTGCTGAATTTATTTTGAATTCATTCTCAGGTAAAAATCCTAGTAGTTTAGTTCTTGATTCTTTTGTTTATTTAGATTCATCAATTCAAGGAGCTGATAAGGTTAAAGAATTTATTGTTAAGAAATTCGGTAAAGAGTTACTAGTTGATTATATTTCACTACCAGTTAGATTGATTGATGGTCAAGTGTCAATTGATTATAAAATTCTATACGATTTAAATGAATATGAGTTGGGATTATTAGAAATTGCTTTGAAGCAATTGAAATTAAACATCACTAAAGGTGTTAACTTTGTTCAATTCAAAAACCAAAGTAAATTATGATCATCTTGGTCTGTCAGGAATTTAATATATTATGGATATGAGTGTTTGTAGAAATATTATAGTTATGTCATGAGAATATCATGAATACAATATGATATTATCATGATGATTCATTTTTTTTTAATGATTAGCCAACTAGTACGAGTCTCACAATTCACTTACAATTTAAATGCCGAGTAGTCTTGTCCAATGTCCAATTTGCAAAGTCCAGAGTCCATACGCCGTTATTTTTGAACAGATGCCAGAACCCAGAAACATATCAAATGTAATTTTATAAACGTCAAAGTCTTAATAGATGATTATTTATACTTTAAAGCGTAGACTCTCCAGTCTCGAAAATTTTTACTTGCCTGATCTCCCCAGTCTCCGCTTCGGTCACTCACCCACAAGGCAAGAAAAAGAGTACAATTCAAATTAATAAAAACAAACTTCATCTTAGAATTCCTTTCGATTGCGCAAAGCTGAATAGAATTGACCGACATCAGAGACGACCTCACACGAATTATTTATTTCTGTGTCATCTACTGAGACTCGTCATTATACATTCCTTTCCTTGCATCCAAATAAAATCAGTTGCTTCTGTGGATTAACATTAGCCCCATATTTTTTTATTTTTTTCTACCCTTAAAAAACCATCAAAGAATAAAAATATAAATATAAAAACAGATTTCCAGCATCTCATCATCCAATCATCATGAACAAACGAACTAAGCTGAAAGTCCTAACCACCAAAGACGAAGAAGTGGAGATTGAGGTTGAAAACCTTGAAGATATTGGACATGGATCATTTGGTACAGTTTCCAAATCAAGTTTGGTATCACCTGAATTTGAACAAATTGCCATAAAGAGAGTCTTACAGGATAAAAGATTCAAAAATAGAGAATTACAAATAATGAAGAGCTTGGATAATCCTTTTACCACCAAATTATTCTATTATTATTACGAAACTGGTCATTCTAATGCCCCTAATAATTTATATTTAAATCTAATAATGGAGTTTTTGCCAACTACATTATACAAAAGAAACCAGTTCTATACTGTTAAAGCATCAGACATGCCTCTCCCTGAAATAAAGTCATATATAAAACAGATTCTTCAAGGTTTGGATTATTTACACAAACAGGAGATTTGTCATCGTGACATAAAGCCTCAAAATATTTTAGTTGATTATAACAATTCAATTGCAAAAATTTGTGATTTTGGTTCTGCAAAGATTCTTTCTCCATTAGAACAAAATGTTTCGTATATTTGTTCAAGATATTATAGAGCTCCTGAATTAATTTTTGGGGCAACTAATTATACTACAAAGATTGATATTTGGTCTTTAGGCTGTGTGTTTGCAGAGTTATTGATCGGGCAGCCTTTGTTTCCTGGTGAGAGTGGGATCGATCAATTGGTTGAAATTATTAAGATATTAGGAACACCAACGACACAAGATATATTATCAATGAATTCCAATTATGTTGATCATAAATTTCCAGTAATTAAGAAAATTCCACTGATCAAAATCTTCAAGAAGTTAGAAAATGAAGAAGGACTGAAGGTTTTGGATTTCTTAGAAGGATTCTTGTTGTTCAATCCAAATATTAGATTGAGTGCTGAAAAGGCGTTAACAAACGAGTGGATAAATTCCTAATTTGTGTATTTGATAGTTTGAATTTGATTGCATGTAATTCTACCCCTTCTTTCTCGTTCTCTTTCTCTTTCTCTCTCTCTCTCTCTCTCTTCAATTATTATTCTTTGTACACTGAATATTACACCAAGTTGTTATACCAACACCATATAATTAGCACCTTCCACTTTCACAGGGCTCCGAATGCGTTCGCGATTTTTTTCTTCAAAAATTTGTCGACTTTAAAATTAAGTTGCAAATATTCGAAGTTATCATCATATAAATTCAACAGTTGAACCAAATCAAAAATGAGTGAATCTTCCTTCACAACTTTTATCCAAAGAAACAAGATCGCCATTATCGGTGCTGTCGGTGCTGTCTCTGTCGGTTTGTTCGCCTCTTATTACTACCTTCAAGTCGCTCAATCTGAAGGCGCTAACAACGAATCATCAAAGGACTCTGAACTAAAGAAATCCAAATCCAAGAAGAAGAAGTCAATCTCTAAAGCTGAAAAAGCTGCTGAATCCGCTCGTGCTAAAGAAAGAAGATATTCGATTGATGAAGAAGGTTTACCACAATTAACTGAAGAATTCATTGCAAATTTAACCCCAGAAGAAAAAGATTCAATTTCTGTTGATTTAAAAGTTGAAGGGAACGAATATTTCAACCAAAAATCATTTGAAAAGGCCATTGCCTTTTATACTGCTGCGTTACAATTAAAGCAAGACCCAGTTTATTATTCCAACAGATCTGCTTGTTATGTCGGTTTAGAACAATATGAAAAAGTCGTTGAAGATACCACTGCTGCATTGAAACTAAAACCAGATTATACCAAATGTTTATTAAGAAGATCAAGTGCCTATGAGCATTTAGAACAATATGAAGACTCAATGTTCGATTTAACTGCAATTACAGTATATGGTGGATTTAACAACAGTAGTGTTGAACAAGTTTTAGATCGTGTTTTAAAGAAACATTCTTATAAAATTGTTGAAAAACAATTATTAGAACAACAAGCCAAGAATGAATCAGGTGAAAATGATAACTTACCATCTCCTGCTTCAGTTGCTTCATTCTTTGGTGCTTTTGATAAGGAGAAACCATCAGATCTTCAAATTGATGAATCTCCAATTGAAAATTCAGGTGATTATTATTTGAGAATTGCATTAGATGAATTAGCTAAGTCAGAAACAGATTCTTTTGCTAAAGCAGATGAATCATTCATCAAGGCCGTTGACGAATATAAAAAGGAAGTCAATGCTGCAACTGAAGAAATTTCATTATTAAATGAAAAATTAGCATTATCATTAGAATACGTGGGTATCTTCCAATTTTTAAAACTTGATCCATTAAACGCATTAAGTTCAATTGAATTATCTATCAACATCTTCCCTAGATCAAGAGCTTATATTTTCCAAGCGTTAATATTAGCAGACAAACAAGAATTTGAAGAAGCTAATAAGTTATTCGCAAAAGCTATTGAATTAAATCCATCATCATCTGAAATTTATTATCATAAAGGTCAATTATCTTACTTAAGAGGTGAATTAGAAAGTGCAAGAAAAGATTTCGAAAAAGCAAAAGAGTTAAACCCTGAAAATGTTTATTCTTATATTCAGCTAGCTTGTATTGATTATAGATCAGGAAATTTCCCAAAAGCTGAAGAAACTTTCAAAGAGGCTAAAAGACACTTCCCAACTTCTCCAGAAATTCCAAACTATTATGGTGAGATTTTAGGTGATGGTGGTGATATCGAAGGTTCATTAAAACAATTTGAAATTTCTTTCAAATTACAAGATGCTTTATTCCCAAAAATTTCAATCGGTATTACTCCATTAGTTAACAAAGCAACTGTTTTGACAAAAGATCCAACTCCTGAAAATTTAAAATTAGCTTCAAAGACTTTAGAAGATGCAATTAAATTAGATGAGAAATCAGAATTGGCTAAAATTACTTTAGCTCAATTGAGATTACAAGAGAATAGACTTGATGAAGCAGTTGATCTATTTGAAAATGCTGCAAAATTAGCGAGAGGTTTAGATGAAAAATTACAAGCAACCTCATTTGCTGAAGCTTCAAAAGTTCAATTAAGAGTTAGAAAAGATGAAGTTTTAAGTAAAAAAATTAATGATTTTATTGCTCAATATGGTGCTCAAGGTTTAGCTTGATTGATTTAATTTACTCTCTTTTACTTAATATTGTTTACTCTTTGTATATAATTGGCAATATAAAAACTAACGTTCAAATCTTGTATTCTTATTCTACAGTCATTAATTTTCAACCCAGAAAAATAACTATTATTAAAAGAAGACAGAAAAATATATAAAAAATGATGAAAATAAAACTATTGAAAAGAGAAGGGAACCTAAAAATTGGGTTGAGTTTAATTAAAAATGAATCAAAAAAAGGTAAGATAAAACTCCATTAAAAAAAGATTGGAATATTAATAAAATGAAAATGTAAAAACAAAAATGATCTAAAAGGTAAAACAAAAAATAAATAAAATCAAAAAATAAAAATGATGAATAAATAGAACTCAAAATAAAAAACATATGGAAACAAAAACATAAAGACAAAAAATGTATCAAAATAAAATCATAAAACTAAAAGTGTATTAAAAAAGCATGACCTAAAAAGAAAGTAATATTAAACTGATGAGATTGAAATAAATAAAAAACCAACAAGAAAATAAACCAACTCTAAATTAAAACAGCACCAACAGCAAAGGCTAAACCACCGATAATGCCAGAAGTAGCATATTTTAAGGCTTTATTGGCACCGTTTTCAGTTTTATCCAGAACCCCTGCAATAGTGTGATTGCCAGCTTTGGTTAAAGTAGTTTCAACTGTTTCAGGTTCAGTTTCAGAAACACTTAATGAACCGGCTTCAGTAACAGCAGCAGATTCATATTCGTCTGATGAAGCAATAACAGTGGTAGTAATTGCAGTGGTTTCAGTAACAATTTCTTCAACGGAACCTTCACTGGTTGCAGCTTCACCTTCTTCAACAGTTTGAGATAAGATTAAAGAGGAGAATGATAATAATAATAATGGGGAAGTAAAGTGCATTTTATAAAAAGAATTTCTTTGATTTCCTAAAGGTGAAGAACATAAATTGTAAAAGAGAGAAAGTGTTTGAAAGAATTGTGGGTATTTATACTAATTTAAAAAATCCATTCACAAACCACATTTTCACAAAACCACAAAACCAGTCTTTGAAAAATTCAGCTTTAATGTGGGCTTTTTGTAATTTTACTTTGAAAAATCGATTGAAACCTGTGGAGATTCTGTGTTTTGATAGAAGTAATAACAAATAAAACGTGGTTTTAATGAGATATCATGGATTGAATAAAATCAAAATCAGGAAGTATGAAAACATGGATGATAACTAATAGTAACTATAAGTGATCTCATAGACATCATTTGGTTCTTCGATAACTGTAATCATATAATTAAAACTCTTTAGATTTGCATGAATGTATGAATTGATTTTATTTTGAAGTAAAACCACAAAGTCATTCAATGGGTATCAGATTTGATTCAATTACATGTCATAGTAAACATTCTATTCCTTGATTTCATGATATAGTATGGCCGTGCTGTCCTGAACTATCATTATCAGGATTCAACCATTGTTTAAACAATGTCTAATTTCATATTAAAACGAAATGGAATTTATGAATTGTAAAACACTTTCTAAATCAATAATCACATATAGTAGATCCACACTAGGGAAAGTAATAAATTAATCACCAGAATATATTTTGATTCTAAATTTAAAAATTATCTCATGTCATTTACTTTTCAGGCCGCTTAGACGACGTATGTCAACAGTCAGCCTTCAGGATATGAGTTGAAACTTGATGGTACAAAAGCTTGAGCCCTAGAAAAATGTTCCACCAATTAGCATTACACATCCGTACACCACATATATAAGAACTTACAGCCGCCAGCGTACTAAACGACACCTAATTAAACGTACCGACGTCCGTCCGAGCTATTAGAAAAGAATCTGACAACTAGTTGCAAGTGCAACGTACCGCGTATTAATTATAACATGGCGGCTGCGGCATATTCAATTTCGACTGCACGTCAGTATCAAAATAATTACCTATCATGATATTGTATATTACACAAACGGGGTTAGATATAGGTCAATGTCGAATTATGAAGTGATTAAAACTATAATTTACTCACAATAATAATACTAATGGACTTGAATCAAAAGAATATACACTTAAAATCATCAAGACATCCACATTTTTTTGAAACGGGACATTGTTTCCAAATAAAATATTTACAAAAACATGAACAATATGCGTGTGAAATTTGAATATTATTTTATGGAAATATGATTAATCCTAATTGAGACAAGCAGCAACCCCATTCGAGCTTATTTTATAACGAATCAGGTGACAGGTATGCCCATTGCCCAATGCCCAGTATTAATGTTGATCTTTTGAGATATGTAGCTACACATTGTAAAGTAAGTGATGGTCCATCTGGAGCTGATGTTTTCCAAATGTGCTTTGAGATAGAGCATTCTTCAAATATAGGTAATTCAGTTTGCTGGTGAAGATTATCCTGGCTGCAGGAATAAGAGGCTGTTTCCCGACCCTAGGGCCTACATATACCTAGCTTAAGATAAAATTAGAATTTACAACCAACAATTTCAAGTTTCAACTTAAAAAATTAGATAAGTCGTTAATATCTTTGTATCCTTTTTAATAAATCATAAATTAAAAAAAAAAAAAAAAGTTTATGAGGCAATGGACGTGGTAATGAACAACAGAAGCAATAAAATACCTTTTGACAAGAAAAAAAGATTAATAGAAAGTTTAACGCTTCATTTATAGACCCAGAAAAAACCAGAACCAATAAAGCAATTTTAAGACCAATATGAGCCGAATTAAAATATTGGGTCTGATTTGAAGCTGAGCTCAGAAATAAACCACTACAAAAAAGAATTCGAAAAACTCAAAATTTAATTGTAAGCTGCACCATTATCCATATCTGGTACAAGAATTCTAGAATCAGTATTTTTTTTCTCTTAAAATTTTTTTATTAAAAGCTATACAACTAAACACAACTCTCTTCTATTCTAATTTTTACAATTTCTTCGATAATCTTCTTTTCAACTAAATCTTCCTTTGGGTGTGTTCCACACGAATTTATTAGCATCGGTTCAGTCTTGCCAATGTGGCTGTTAGACTTTGTTATAGTAAACCACGCAGCTACTTGCCCAATAGTACTCCATTCTAAGATTTATCTTCTGAATTTGCTTCAATTAGAATGAGGCTGACTGTTGTTACAATATCATCATGATCTCATGATTTTTCCCATTATCTTGCGATATCTTATTCAGTTTTCAATCATCTAATTGGTTTGGAACAATTTTGTTTTGGTTTTATAGTACGAGTTAGGAGATTGTTTGTGACGAATGAATGGGCTAACCAGACCAGAAATTGCTTCCCAACCATAATCAGTTAGCTTCGTTCCCCCATACCTTCTCTGCTGACGTAAACGCCAAATGAATTCAATATAATTGTTGACTTCTTTGGCTTTATCAAACCCCATTTTCCCTATATCTGGTAAAATGATATCTTGTTCCAAATTAATTTTGATGTTGTTTTGTGATATACTTGACCATATTTCTTGTGATACTTCACAATCCTCAAATAGATGTGTGAATGTTTCTAATTCTCTGTTGCATAGGCAGCAATTTCTTGTGAGTCTATTAGGAAATTCTTGATCCCTTTCGTTATGTGGTTTGGGGGTTGTGAAACGTTTTCTGACAGAACCCAAATTCATCCAATGTAAGTATTCTAATGAGCCAGGTTGTTTGATCTGAAATTTATAGATCAATTTCCAGAAAGTAGCCCATTTACTTAATTCTCTTGTCTTGGGGATGATGAATTCATCCTCTTCTTCATCTACTTCATAATCATTGTAACGAAGGTTCAAGTTGTATTCATCTTTATCAACCTGATCTTGATGTGGATACGGATGATGTATCACTTTTGATTGAGTGTTTAAAGCTTGATATTTCTTTCTGTACCGACGAAAACTATCATATGTTAATGGGTTATGTAGAAATCTGGTCCTAAAACGACTCTAATTGTAGTACCAATGATGGAAGCTGTCGAGCTTCGGTGGTGATAAACTCACAATAAGTAGTAACAAACTACTAGTATAATTTATAGCAAATTTGATTAATTATACAAATAGATACAGCGGCTCATATAAGGAATTCATCTCCTTATATAGTTTTCCAGGGTGGCTGTTGTACCAAACATTCTTTCTGGAATCTTCTATTCAATATCAAATCAGTCTTTCTAGAGATCTCTATAAATCCGATTAATCCGAATTCCCAGACTTCATTTCTTTATTATAATCAATGAGTACTTCTAAATCATAACTATTACAACACCCCCTCTTAAGCTTTAGAAGGACGAATCTCTGAACTTTTCTCTCAACTTACCACAGAACATCATGAACTACCACTCGTAGAACATATTGTAAGTTTCTCAAAGTTATTATCCC
>PPNI02000086.1:0-19809 GCA_003707195.2 Phaffomyces antillensis
ACAGGGTCTCTTGAATCTAACGTCAGAGCCTGACCCATCAAACCTTGATTTTTCTATCATTAAAACTACCAAGTGTATATAGTCTCTTAAGTAAGGTCCACAGAAGGGGACATAAGGTGTACTTGAGACCCTTCTCAGTTTGTTTTGTGACTCTATAACAGATGTTACCATAATAATATGGTTTGTTCAAATCAAAATGAGGATTATCTTTGTTTTTCCCAAGTCACTAACAAAATCCAACAATTTGTGGTTTTGTGACAGAAAAGGCCAATTTCCATAAAAAATATAGACCGAAATATCACAAATTTTGAAACTTTTGTTAGCGTTTACCATAGTAAAAACCAAAATGAGCCGATTATGTCCATTTCAAAGAATTCTGTCGATATTATTAACATTGCAAGTTTGTTAGCACTCCCATAGTTAAGAAATTGCCCAACATTTAGAAGATTTTGCAAGTGATTCTTTTTGTGGTTTTGAATATTTTGTTTACTTTTGCACCTTTTGCATCTTTGTTTACATTTTGGGGGAAACTTGGAATATTGTAATGTTTTTGATATTGGAGTCTATGGATAGGGATTGCGTAGGAGATTCTGAAATAATTTAGTGCAAAGTCCCATCTTTCATAACGCAAAAGTTAAGGTCGTTAATGTGGATCATTTTTCAATATTATTTCAACTTCATCATGAACCAGTCTTTCTGTTACAACTTGTTTCTGTCTATATTGATGATTTAGTATTTAAGACCAACATGATTCCCAATCTTTTGAATCGTTTTTAACTCTTCGATATCTTAATCAGCAATTACAATAGCTACTATTATAATGTCCTCTTCTACTTATGCATCTGCTTTACATGATGTCAAAAGAGCTTCAACTCGTTTAGATGTGTCTACTTATGTTATCCCATCTGAACGTTTTAACAATCTAACCTTAGAAGAGTTTGATGTTGCATACAGACAACTCTTCCCAAACTCTCCATTATTCACTCGTGCTAATGTTGAGTTCAAAGAACCAAAGAACTATTCTGAAACTAATGTTTATTACTCTTCCAAAGTTTGTTATGTTGTCACTGAATCCAGAACTTGCTCCGGTAAACTCTACCCTCAACCAAAAAAGAACACCTACACTTTATGTCCTATTTGTGATCCTTTTGCTACTAAGGATTCCAGAAGTCATTTTGAAAAACGTGAAGGTAGTATGTTTGAATTTAATGGTAATGAACCAAGATTCTATGATACTTTACATTCAAAGTTTGATCATCATATGAATCATGTCCATGGTGTCTACAAAGACTCCACTTTTGCTGTTCAGCCATTACTTGCTTTGAGTGCTTGTGAAAAGAAAGATGGGTTCCAGTTGAACACTTTATGTCCTTTGAAGGCTAAAGACGGACAACATGCTTGTTTATGGACAAATAAAGTCAACTTAAAAGCTGGAGAAAACCCATTAAAGTCTTATTTGAGACATTATACTACTTTTCATAATAAGAATGGAGGTAAACTTACTGAAGGTGAGATTTATAATCCTACTTCCAACAAAGTTCTTTTTCCAGTTGATGAACATAGATTTAAAACGGTTATGGGCATCTTAACTGCTGAATGTTCAGTTAAGCCGGTTGTTTATTATGCTACTGGTAAGGGTAATGCTGTTCAACAAACAAATCCATATCAAGCTTTTTCAAATGTTCCTGTTGTTGGTGAAAGAGCTTTACCAGTTCAAAACTCGGTTCCATATCAAACTCAACAAGAAGCTTCAAATAGTTCTCAACAACAGATAACTCAGGATGATTGTAACCAATATATTAAGACTCAAGAATCTGTTGAAAATTTTTCTTGTGAATCTATTGATCCTCGAGAACTGATACCAAATACGGATTTCAGTGACAATTCCTGGTTATCATATTCTAATATTCCTGATCTTACCGATGCTGCAACTCCATGTGAGCCTTTTACCCTTCCAATTAGTCCTGAATCTCCTCATAGTGTTGGTCCACTAGATATTTTCAAAACTGTTCAAACAAATGCAACCTCAAGAAAATCTCCACCTTTCAAAGTTAATAAACCAACATTTAACAAAGTATTAAAAAGTACAGTTGGAAGAATTCTGGAAACAGAAACATCTGATGTTATAAAAACTCAAGGTGATCACTCAAAAAGTCAAATTTCCTCCCATATTGAGAGATTGAAACGTTTACGAAATTATTTCGAAAATTTACCTAGTTATAACTTTAATCCCAATGATAAACAAGTTGATACAAACTTTAGTGTTGAGTTTGCGAAACGATTCTTAAGTGGTTCTGATCATTCATGAAAAGGACAGTTCATATATCGAATCGTTTTTTTGATGAACAAGTTTATTTGTTGTATTTTGATCTTCTTTTTGTGTGTTTTTAGTCATCTTTAATTTTATCTTTTGTTTTACTTATAATGTAGTAGAATGTAACTAACTGTTATGCTTCTAGATGTACAAGACCAATCTACTTGAGCACTGATCATTAATGAGCATTTTATCCACGCTGTTCAATAACGTTTTCAAGATTCTCAAGATTATCGTCTAGGATTTTATTACATCAAAGTGTTTCAGTAAATAATGGTTCGAAATATGAAATATAGATGAGTGCTACAATTTAAATATCATTTGAAAATTACCATGAAATTAAACAACAAAATATATAAACTAAAACAAGTATCCTTCATCTTTGCAACTCAATTGCATTTTAAAAAAACATTAAGAAGAATAACCAATAAGATGAAAATATATCAGAAAAAAACGACCCAACTGTATTTGTAAAAAAACTTTTCTTTTTATCATAACTTGAATATAAACAGCTTATAAACCTAAAGCCATGATGATTGGAGAAGCCATTAAAGCACCCATAGCGACACCAGCTTTCCAGTTCATGTTAATGTTAACGGCAGCGTTAGCAGTAGATGAAGTGTGGTTTGAAGAGTTTGAAGCAGCGTAAACAACGGCTTGGGTTGGGACTAAAGCTAAAGTGGTAGACATTGTGTGTAGAATATATGTGTGGTAGGGATTAAAAGTTTCTTTGAAAAAGATAATGAAGAAAGAGAAGAAAGCAAGGTATTCAAATGGGAAATTTGACAGATATTTATATTAATTCTGACTCATGATTTCAAATTAAAAGTGTTTGAAAAAACTCATTAGATTTCCTAAAATGGACGAGTTTATTGGCGAAATGAAAACAAAAAAATATTTTCATGCATGATTTCTTAGTTCTAAAAAAAGAACGAGAATTTCGGGGAATTTTGAGTCTGAGATTCAATGACTGAATTTCGTGATTATCTCAGATTTTTAGTATGTTCACTGGTTGATTCAAGTGAATAAAGCTGATACTGAGTGTGTGTTTGAGTGGTATATCTAATTTTCTGCCATCAATTTTCAGCTAAAGGAGCCAAAATATAGAAGTGAATTATTAGCGCGTGCTTCATTTTCACTCAACCTTTCAAAATTTTCAACTAAAACACGCGAGTGAATTTCTATTTTTAGGCACACTAAGAAAGATTCTTTGCAACTAAGCATAAATTAAGCCGAAGATTTACATAAAAGTTTAAAATTTAAATTAGACAACCAGCAATTTTATGATAATGGGAAGATCACACTCATCACTTATCGATCATGAGTGTTGATGAGATCTGAGATGTAGTATGACGAGTTGGACTTTTAATTGTTGGTAGCAGTAATGATCTTGTGATATATACAATAAATATTAGGATTGTAACACGTTAAGGAGGTTAAACGTTTTTTTTTTCTTATCAAAGAACGTCAAACGCGTATAGTTTTGAAAGTTTACAATTAATATTACAGATTTAAGGCCCTAGGTATCAGCTTTTAAGGCTAATTTGGACACAAGAATTTTAGCTTGTAACTTGTTACTTTGTACCTTTTTCGTCTACAACTTACAAATTGGACACTCAAGAAGGAAACCCACAGGTTAGACTTCAACTGAGCGACAATTACTTATTAGGAACCTGTTAGAATTACGGAAATTTATGAATGTTTCGTGTTTTCAACATCATGTTTTCTAAAAGGTTTTCAAATATGTAACATTTACATGTAGGATTTACGAATTGGGTAATCAGTGTTTTAGATCAATAATTATAACCATGAGTGGACTAGTACTAAATTTAATTTTTGATCTAATTATTATAATACCGATCTGGAACCTTGGAAGTTGGCTAAGAATCTTGATATCAAATGTTAATGAGCAGAAATTCTTGTCAATGATAGATAATATTCATCCATAATCACACAATAGATCAACCAATTAAAGAGAAGTGAATATTATCACAGTGCATAATTTCCTTTTCCACAGATAACATAATACATTGGTAATCAACAGGAGTTAGAATATGATAATAAACCACATCTGAACTCACCCAGCGCTGTATTAAGATATTATTTTATTATTCATACTTATTTGTTAATGGAAGATCATTCCATCATTTCAGCGTATGAAATTAGGTATGAATATTAAACAATAAAATAATCCTGTAAGGTCCACAATTCTACACTTCAATTCAAATAGAAAGACCTTGATTTAAACGCTACCACTTTCAGGTTTTACCACCTATAATATAATTCCGGGTAACCTGATCACATAAAAACAAAATTATCAACTGCAACAACCGTTTTCTTTTTGATTAAGAGCTAAACTGAACTTATTTAGCATACACATCTGCATACTAGTAACCTTGATACTGTGACACAGTATGAGCATAGATTTTCGCTTTCATTTTACATCAAACGATAAATTCTAGTGTATCATGCAAGTCACAAATGAGTGCTTCTACCAATTTGAAAATGTCTGGATGTTTTGTGCCAGACTCACAAACTAGGACCAAGTCGTAGTGAAAAAAAAAGTGAAATATCATAAGTTTTAAACACAACAATTTTTTAAAAGACCGTAACCTTTAAACAACCTAACTATATATCAAATAGAAATGGCAGGATCAGTCAGAGAAAAGAAAGAAGAATACTTCAGTAAATTAAGAACCTTATTAGAAGAATACAAATCCATCTTCATCGTTGGTGTTGATAATGTTTCTTCCCAACAATTACACCAAGTTAGAAAATCATTAAGATCTAAAGGTGTTGTTTTAATGGGTAAAAACACCATGGTTAGAAGAGCTATTAGGGATTTCTTAGCTGATTTACCAGAATTTGAAAAATTATTACCATTCATTAAAGGTAATGTTGGTTTTATTTTCACTAATGAAGATTTAAAATCTATTAGAGAAATCATCACTGACAACAAAGTTGCTGCTCCAGCTAGAGCTGGTGCCATTGCTCCAGATGATGTTTGGGTTCCAGCTATTAACACTGGTTTAGAACCAGGTAAAACTTCTTTCTTCCAAGCTTTAGGTGTTCCAACCAAAATTGCTAGAGGTACTATTGAAATTGTTTCCGATGTTAAAGTTGTTGTTGCTGGTTCTAAAGTTGGTCCATCTGAAGCTGCTTTATTAAACTTGTTAAACATTTCTCCATTCACTTATGGTTTAACTATTGTTCAAGTTTACGATAACGGTCAAATTTTCCCATCTTCAATCTTAGATATCACTGATGATGAATTAGTTTCCCACTTTGTTTCTGCTATCAACACCATTGCTTCTATCTCACTAGCTATCAACTACCCAACTTTACCATCAGTTGGTCACTCAGTTGTTAACTCTTACAAAGATTTATTAGCCGTTGCTATTGCTTCTAAATTCGTTTTCCCAGAAATCGAAGAATTAGTTGACAGAATTGAAAACCCAGACAAATATGCTTCAGCTGCTCCAGTTGCTGCTGCCGCTGCTGCTTCCTCTGATGCTGCTCCAGCTCAAGAAGAAGCTGAAGAAGCTGAAGAATCCGATGATGACATGGGATTCGGTTTATTCGATTAGAGAATTAGTTATATTTTAATATAATCAAGTGATCATCTCGTTTAATATATTGTAGAAATATTAAAGTGTATTAAACCTGCAAACTATTCAAAGTTCAAACTATAGATATGTTGTTTATAGTAATTCCTTATCTAGGTTTATAAAGTATTCCAAAAATGTTTGGATTAATTGGACTTTTGCCCAGATAATAATACCATTATATGGAGGCTTAAAAAAATGAACATTGAAATTCAACTTAAACTATTTTCATTACTTTTCCAATTTTATTGAATAACTTCGAGAAGTAATGGCTAGCAAGGATAGACCACCAACAGTCCCAAGTGGCTGGAAAGCACAATTCGACACCCAGTATTCCACTTGGTTTTACGTTGATTTAAGCAGTGGTAAATCTCAATGGGAAGCTCCAAACGGTACCACATTCCCAGATCAAGATAAACAGAGTTTGCCTCCTCCATATGCTCCAACTGCTTCCAACAATAACGTCAATCGTTCAGCTAGGAATAGTATTAGTAATCAAGGCCCGCAACCTATACAAAACCAACCTTTCCAACAACAATATCCTCAACAAGGTGGTCATTACCCACAACAAGGTTATCCGCAACAAGTTTATCCACAGCAAGGTTATCAACCATATCCTCCACAAGGATACCAACAATACCCACCACAGCAATACCCACCACAGCAATACCAACAGAAACAACGTAGTAGTGGAATGGGTCCCGGTACTGGTATGGCTGTTGGTGCCGGTGCTGGTTTATTAGGTGGGATGGCATTAGGATCCATGATGGGAGGAATGCACCAACCTACTTACGTTGAAGAGAACAACTACTACGGAGATCAAGATGATTTCGGAGGTGATTTCGGGGGAGATTTTTGAGTAGTAGATAGATAGTAGAATGTACAATACCAGCTGAGAGTGGTGCTCACTACTTATAATTATGACGATTTGTTATATTCGGCTTGTTGTAGTGTCGGGTTTAAAGTAAATCCGAGAGAAAAACGGAATTAGAGGAAATTAAAGAACTTTCAGAGATTGCGGATATTTGTTTAAATTAAAGATCAAAGCCGTTACTTTTTCTCTTTTGTTTTACAAATGAAATCAATAAACAAATAATCAAAAGGGTTTCTCAGTTTTTCAAATTGTTTATATTGCTTGGGAATTTCTTTGTTTTGGTTTTGTATAATTTTATTAACATTATCTCACCCAGCACCTAATCATGTCAAGATTTGTTTCTAAGAGAAGGGACCCTTCAATAAGCAGCAACTCCACCAATAAACTGTCTTTATTGGACACCCAAAGTAATTCAAGCATCAACACAAACATCACCATCCCTTCCATTCCTGGATGGAGAGTCGAGTATGATCCCGTCCTAGGCTACAAATACATCAATGTCAACACGGGACAGATTCAATTTGATAATCCCGATGAAGTTATGATTTCACCAACTGATTCAACTAATACTAGCATTAATAATGATCATAGAAAAGTTTTCAGTACTGGATTGAAAAGATCCTTATCTCCTAAATTTTTTAATTCTGCTAAAATCAGCTCAAGATCACCATCACCAAGTTTAGAAGGTAACAATAATAGAATGAAATTAGTTACTAAAAAATCATCTTCTTTATTTACATTTGGTTGTAAAGATAAGGAAAAACGGGAAGATATTGAGCCAGTGTCATATGAAAATAATGATGATGACGTTGAAGAGTTCAAAAAACAATTAGAAAAGGAAATGTTAGATTATGAACATCAAAGAATTCACAGAAATTCAACATGATGACTGATGACTACGATTAATCCGTTCTGATGAAATTTATGAGCTACTAATGAAATAATACTAATAATAATGATGCCTGTATATATATATATTTAAATTAAACCTTTCTTGATTTTCTTGTAGTGACATTACTTTTCTTTGAACCAGTTGAGGTGGAAGTTGAAGTGGAAGTTACCTCTTTCTTCTCTTTTTTTGTTTCCTCTTTAACATCACCTTCATTCTCTTTGATAGCCTGTAGCTCACCAATGAACCAAGTTATCAAACCCCATAAGATCAAAGAAATGATCAATAATGCAACTAGATGGATGTTAAAACTGGACAAAAAGATTAAACCGGATAAGGACAGCACAAGCAGGAAGAAAGTGATGTGAGTGGCTAAGATTAGTGTAGGGGTAGCACCAGGAGTGAAGATGGATTGCCATAGATCTTCCATGAATCCAATCATTGTTAAAATTGTGGATTTTAGGTATTTGTTAAAGAGTTTTATATTGAAGTGTAGTCAATTAAATTGGAAAAAATTGTACCGAAATCTAATCAATACACAAAATCAACTTAAGATAACACTCCAAACATGTCCAAATTCGCCCCTAAAGAGCCTGTGCAGCTAAACGAGCCACTCAGCGTCGTCTACACCAAAGAACAGCTCTCAAAATTCAACGGTGAGTCTCCATATTTAAGATCCATTGTATATATATATATATAATACTGACATATCTCAAAAGGTATTCAATCACCACAAAGATTCATTGCAATCAAAGGTACCATCTTCGATGTCACACATAATGTGGCTGCGTATGGTCCGGGAACAAAGTACAGTGTGCTCCTGGGGAGAGATGCCAGCAGGGCCTTAGGGAAGTCCAGTTTGAAGCCAGAAGACACAGATCTCTCAATCAGTGACAATCTCGAGGGCTTCACTGCGAGACAGCACAAAGTTCTCGATGATTGGTACAGCTTCTTCTCACAGAGGTGCGTGTAATCATGTGTCGGATATTGCAGAGATAATTACTAACAGTCAAATTACAGATACAACATCATGGGAGTTCTAGAGAAATAAATGGAGTATTTAGAAGTATTATATGCTCATCGCCTTTTGTAGTATTGTATGGCGGACTTAACTTGACGGAAATCCGGACTCTTGTTTTTTTCTTTTTCTTATAATGAAAATTATTTCTGTCTTGAAATTCTGCAAATTGTGTTAATTGAACTGGATTTAAAAGCTGTTTCAACTGCTTTGGCCGCTTCAAATATTACATTTCTATCTTTTTCAACTCATTCTTCATATTGTGCTTTTTTTCAAACTTCAATTCCGTTCAAAACTGTCCCGTTTGTACAACATTCACTCTATCATCAACAGATTTACAGCAAACGCATTATAATCCATAACTCGATCCATATCACTGATCTTTACAATGTATGCTAACTCAAACAGACTACAGAACTCATCAGTCAGAAATCAACTTTTGAGTGGTCATATCGGGAATATTGACGTTCGATATGAAACTCCAATCAATCAACAACAATCAATGATGCAACAACAACAACAACAACAACAACAACAACAACAACAACAACAACAACAACTTCATCCTCATCACCCCCAATACCCTCCACCATCTCAACAGAACTATGCACCTCAAGAACAAAGGTATAATTCTTTACAAAGTTCATCTAGTCATTATTCTCAATTTCAACAACAACCAATTCAACAACATCCTGGATCAAGAACATCTTCGATTACATCATCTACCAATTCAACTTTCAAAGTCTTTAAGAAAGCTAAAGATAAACTCTCTGGTTATACTTCCAACTTCGATGATGATGATGATGACAAAGATATAATACTGGATCAATCTCAAGCTAACTCTGTTAATATCAATCAACTGACTTCAATCAAAGATCGTGGTCGTTACGGTGGAAGTTCATCATTTGATACAACTCCAATCATTCCTACATTAAGCTCACTTCCAAAAGGTGATAATCCAAAGATAAACACAGATGGAACCCCTAATCCAAATGGAATGACAAATACTCAATATAGGAAACAAATGACCGCTTGGAAAAAACAGCAATTTAATCGAGCTGGTAAAATCAATCAAATGTTCGATTCTGATCCAAGGGCAATGTCATTGAACTCAACTGGTAGAAATCCATATTTGGATTCATCTTTTCACTCAAGAAATAATTCCTTAAATGGCCCTCTACCTCCTCAATTTTTACCAAATGGAGCTCCAAGAAATAATTCAATCACTAATGTTAATCAAGGTCCAAGAAACAATTCGTTATCAAATCAACCTCAATTCAGAGGTTCAAATCCATACCAACAACAACAGCAACAATTCAATCAAGGTCCAAGAACTAACTCTTTAACACATCAACCGTTACCACCACAACAGTTTCAACAACAAAGATTACCACCTAATGGAAGGGCATATTCTTTACAAACTGGAGTCAATCCGTATCAACAGCAAAGGGGTCCAACTCCTCCACGTCAAGGACCACCAGGTGTGTTTAATAACAGATATAATGGTCCAAATGGTCCAAATAATGGTTTTAGGAATGGTCCTCCAGCTATGCAAAGAGTTAATAACAATGTATTACCTCCATTACAACAAAGAAACACCATTCCTGGTAATCCATCACCTTTAAGTCAATCTCAGACTAATTTATCATCATCTTTATCAAATCAGCAGTTATCTTCATCACCACCAAAGATTCAATTACCAATACGCGAAGAAATCTCTGAAATTCCTAAAGTAAATCTTCAAAAGGAATCAAATCATCATTTTTTAGCTGATAACATTGATGAAGAATCTTCAGTTTCAAAAGAGAATTCATTGATTTCAACAGCAACTATCCCAAATGAACAATCAACTCCGTCACCAATCAGCAACAATGCTACATCTCAACAAAATCAAGCTATCAATGAATCGCCTTCAAAATTACCACGAATCAAAGCATTACCTCATTTAAGTCTATTAAGTCTTGGTGATAATTCAGATGATTCAGATGATGAAATCAACAAAAATCCATCGAATAAATCTTCACCTATTCTTAAAGTCGAAGAATTAAACAATCCATCGCTTCCAGTCATTTCAACCTCATCTAATACATCACTATCTCCAAACAATTTGTTTGATCCAACTGTTCAATCAAATATGGATTTCATTCCAAGGGTTCTTGAACCATTGCATGAATCAAAACCATTACAAACAAACAATCAAAGATCAGTCACACCACCAACATCATCTGAATTAAACAGTTCTACATTCTCACCAGCAAACTATATGAAATCGTCACAGGATCAAAACAAACATAACAAACGGATCTCTATTTCTTCTTCAACTAATTCAGTAGTCAGCGCTAATCCTGGATTTATCAATGAGCATAATAAGAAGTTATATGGTTTGGCAACAGAAGACCAAACAAGTGGAGACAATGGGAATGAGTTTGTAACGGCATCACAATTTTCAATCTTGGGCTCAAAAAGTGATTTTAATCATATTAATACCAATGATAATCATAATGATACAATCAAATATGCTGAACAATCATATGATAAGGAAACTCCAAAAGTTGACCAATCTCCACAATTTGAAAAAAAACAAGTGATAACTGAACCTCAGCATTTCAAACCAGTGCCTGTCAAACAAGAGAATCAAGAACAACCACATAATAGATTTGGTGATGATACTGAAGATTTAAAGAAAACACCTGTTGTTAATCAATATAACAGATTTAGTGATATTCACACTATACCATTGAATATAAGAAGGTTAAGCACTGATAGTGATACTGCTTCACCAACTACTAATTCAAACAGAAGTTCTTTTGGTAAGGGTTTCAAATCACCTAAATTTTTCAAAAAATGGACAGGTAAAAAAGAAGATAAAAAGAGATCAAAAGATCCACCTCTTTTTGAACAAGTTATTAAACCGTTAGATAATTCAACGATTCAATCAAATGGGACTTTTGAATCAAGAAACGTCTCTAATTTCTCAGAAAGGGATCATAACTATCCAAATGTCGAAAATAATCATATCGTTAATAATAATAATAATAATAATGAATCCATAAAAATGTCCAATGAGGATGGTGGTTATGATATCAGTACAGACACAGTGACTCGTCATGTTGTGAATAATAATTTATCAGAGTTATCATCTAAGAATGAGAAAGAATTACCAGCTATCAATAATACCACCAATGTTTCCAAAATCACTAAATTAGGTGAATCATTGATTAAAAATTCTGAATCACAACCGCAAAGAACATTAGACACACAGAATAATACCATCAATGACCATACATCTTTGAATTTAACTGTTGCTCAATTAGGTATAATGAATGACAAAACAGATTTAATTCAAGAGTTAGAGCTTGTTTCAAGAGAACTAGCATCTTCTATCAAAAGAGAAATCAAACTGGAAGAGAGATTAAATGGTAAATCAAGCTCATCATCATCATCATCATCATCACCTCGTTCAACTGAAGATTCATCCATTGAAAAAATTCAAGAAAATGCATTAAAAATAGCAGAATTAACTCAAAAATTGAATGAAGAGAGAAAAATACGATACATTGCGGAAGAACATGTCTTGTTACATGAAAATAAACAATTCCCATCAGCACTAAAATTAAACTATGAAATAAACTCATTGAAGGCTGAATTATCTTATCGTGACGAACTGATCAATAAGTTAACATCACAGATTGAAGATTATAAAACAGAGGTTCCAATTTTGAAAAAATCATTAAATGATACAAATCAATCATTGGTTGAAACTGAAGAATTGATAATTCCAAATCTACGAAATGAAATTGAAATCTTAAAAACCGATCATAAAAAATTGATGATAATGAATGAAAAATTCAAACTATTAAAACTTGAAAAATTACAATTACAGAAATTATTAGAATCAAACGGTATTGATTATAGTGAATCATCATACTTTGATCAAAATGATCAAATTATTCCATTAAAAAATTCAATAAGTTTCAATTCAAATTTAGATAATCACACCAGTAATTCAAGATCTCAATTAAATCATTTTGAAAAACATTTCCATACAGGTCAAACATCCATTGATAACATCAAACATGAAACACAGCATAATAGACCATCATCATACTCATTGTTAAATGTCAGTTCAACAGAATAGACATACAAATTAACATTATATAAATACATTACAATTCATACTCATTCATACAAATAAATAAATTAACTTCTACCTTTATTTTTATGTATATTGTACTGACTGACTTTGTGATACGATACTAAGAAATGGACAGTGACCATATATATATCAATAGTCAGAATATAATATCTCAAATCTCAGTCTCTTCTTCGCTGACGTAAGCAGAAATAAAATTAGAAAAAAAAAGAGACTAATTATTTTAAAACTATCAAAACAATCGAAGAGCCTTTAAGCCATCATGAGTTTCAACAGAAAGAGAAGATTTGGTGAGTATTTGCTCATACTGAAGCTCTATAAGGTAATACTAACAATTGAGGGTTATAGGCAATGAAGAGTACCATCAACCGTATCAAAAGAGATTTCGTTTACCGCCAATAGTTGAATTAGCGCAATCCTTAAGTGGTGATCTAAATACTTTGGGTGAAACTCCTCAGAAATACGTTGAGGATGTTGATTACATGTGTAACCCAATTGTTGCTCATTTTGATAAGGAAACGATGTTTAGAGATGCTGTGTTGAGCACATTTTTAGCCATTACTATTGAACAACCTCAAAAAATGCCATATATTGCTGGTTTAATTCAAGTTATCAATTCAAGAAATCAATCAATTGGGAAATTCATCGTTGAATTCTTCCATCAAAAGGCTCAAGAAACTATCGAGCAAGCCTTTTCTAAAGATTTCGAACCAAAGTCATTCGAAACTGGTCCTTTCAATAGATTGAAATTAATCTTGAGGTTATTATCCGCCTTATCATTCATTATTATCGAAGAAGATACGACTAAGATCCATAATCAACTAATCAAGCTAGCTATCGAATTACAAGAATCTACCCCAGATAAGAGAAGTCCATTAGCTGAATCAATTTATTATAACACATTAACTTCAATTCCATACTTATTTATTTTTGAAAATAATAATGAAATTTTAATCAACTCAGTTAAAGAGCTAATCGAATTAAGTGAAGGTTTTAAGATTGTTGAAAGTCATTTGACTCTAACCTCAACCTACAGTGAATTTTCTAGAGAAATTCATTATGAACCAAAGGAAATCGTTAAATTAATTTTACCATCAATCAAAAAGTTTTTCAATAATGGTGAACCCCAAACTTTTGAATTCTTTATCAACATTCAAGAAAAACTAAGTGATTTATTAACGCCTACTGAAAAATACTCGTTACCACAATTATCTTTTCCTTCCTTGGAAGAATTTAGCTCAATTAGTGGTTTAGATACAGGTTTGGGTTCTGTTGATGGTATGTGGAGAACTCCAAGATTAACTTTCCAAGTTTATCTACCAATTAATGGTGAACATGATACATTACCACCATATGATACTTATTTTGGTTTATTAGTTCGCGACATTACAATTGATCTTATTGAAGCAATTGAATATAATAGAATTGAAGTTGCAAGACAAATCATTACATTAGACTTATTTTTCAAAAATGGATTATTCACAAATCCAAGCACGAGCATTGATAAAATTCAATCCATTATCGAGGAAAATAAGACTAATGACATTAAATTATCAACTTGGAAAATTGAAGACGTTGCTGTTGAAACTGTTTTATCATTGATTTATAAATTACCAACTGCTTTTCAACCTTATGTTTATTTTTATTCAACATTAGTTGAAACTTGTGTTAAAGCTCCACAAGCAATTGCTCCAGTTATTGGTAGAGCTATTAGGTTCTTCTACTCATCATCGGGATCACTAGATTTTGAACTAAGATTGAGATTTTTAGATTGGTTATCAGTTCAATTAAGCAATTTCAACTTTTCTTGGAAATGGAAAGAATGGGAACAGGACTCAATTGATCAAAATGGTTCAATTTATAATCCAAAAATATCATTTATCAGAAATTTAATTTCAAAAGAATTGAGATTAACAAATAGCACTAGAATTGAAGAAACTTTAACAGAAGAATTTCATAAATATTTAAACATTGATTTATACAATAAAGAAGAGTTGAAAGAATATTACACTTCATTATTCAGAGGAGATGAAGCCAAATTACAAGATGTCGACTTATCGTTTAATGATACAAAATCCACTTTCTTCTTTTTAAATGATAAATTATCATTGAATCCATTAGCTGAAAAATTATTTGATTTAATCTATAAAAGTTCAGATAAAGTTGAATTTTATAAAATTATCGAAGAAATTAGAACTGAAATTAAAGATTTTGATGATCCAGAAAGACTTTTAGTTACATTAGTTTTCCAATCTGTTGCCTTTGTTGGTAATAGATCGATTTCCCATGCTAGTAGATTTATTGGAGGAAGTTTTGAGATTTTGAATGAATTAATTTATGGAATTGAAGAAACCAAAGAAGGTGAACCAAAGTCAACTAAAGAGTTAACACCTGAAATTTATATCAAACAAGAATGGATAATTGAATCAATTTTAAAGTATTGGAATAAAGACCCTCAAAATGGATTTTTAGTCTTAGATATTTTAGAATCATATAATCTAATCTCACCAATTTCTAAGATCAAATTTATTCTAAAAGATTCAACCAGAATTAATTTTGGTTTAGTGAATATTTCCGCAATTGAATCAATTTATCGTACATTGACAAGATCAGTTAGCGCAGTGGAAAGATCCACAGTTGAATTGAGATTTACCATCAATGAATTATTTACAATCTTAAACAATAATAAGATCAATGATGAATCAATTATAGTACCTGATGTTAATGAACCATTTTCAACTGAGTTAGAATCAAAGTGGAAATTTTTGACAGTTTTAGGATTAATTAAATCTCTATTAAGAAAGTTTTCCGATGAATATACTGGGTTTGCAAGTGATATTAAGAATTCATTAACTGAAAAAGTAGATGATACCAAAACTGTTGAAATCGTTACTAAATGGATTGATGAATTAAAAGAATTATAAAAGACACAGGGTGGGTTATAAATAGGTTATAATAAACATAGCTAGAAATAAACATCAAGTAGAGCTACAAAATCAATAGTAAAATTAAGGACTTTAAATTATAAAATCAAAACCAAAAACATAAAACGTAAAACTTCGTTATATAAATAATGAATAATAAATACTTATGATAAACACCAAAAGATTGAGCTGAAAATCACCAATAAGTATCTTTAATGATGATGCAGTTTCTGTTCCGCTCTTTGAACGATTTCTTGAGAATGTGGAGTTCCAATATCATGAGCAGCAAAGATTGATTTAATTTTATTGTTTTGATAATAAGTATTCCACATCAATGTCATACCTGAGCAAAACAAAGCGGTCATACCACCTAAATACAATAAGAATCTAGCATTACTGCTACCAGCTGATGAAGCTGCATGTTTATTAAATCTTGTTGCTGATTGTTGAAATAATCTGACAGTTGAAGGAGAAACCATTGTTGATATTGCTAGAGATGTGAAAGTAGGAGTGTTTAAATTATATGTAAGTATAATAATAGAGAGAAAGAAAATTTGAGATTTTAGAGTTAGTGGATTTGAGTGAGATTATATACTTTTCGGAGTTGTTAGTGAAAGTACTGTGATGATTATCTGATGATTTTTCTGATTTTGGTGGTCCAATTTTAATTGAAAAGTAACATGATAATTTTCGGAATATCATGAGATTTTTACTTTGACACAAAAAAATGATCATTCCATTCAGTGTTTAGCCAATGAATTTGCTTGTATTGAACTTCAAAAGTGGTTTCAACATTTATTAGTTTAGAGCTTGAACTTCTAAGGGTGATAAATTCATGATTCACATGAGTCCTGAGCTTAATAAATTAGGGCTAATTACACCTTCACTCTATTTAGTTGAGACTAAGTGTCTTATATTTAGTTTCAAACAATTTAGATTTGCCTAGCTTTTAACAAAGGGATACATAATAGTATGGCTTAACTTACCAGTTGATCACTCTCCGTTTCCTAATTTACCATATTAGAAATGATACATATATGATACTAAAGTATCAATTGTATTATTTTATTATCCTTAAACCTTTCATTGTTTTGAAATCAGTCATATTTCAAGTGCAATATTTAACATCCCTAGGGTTCTGAGTTACTGTGAGCTTATCGCTTTTCTTCCTTCTTGTGTCAATTCAATAACATTATGTCCCACTAAAGATGGACTAATTTTATTTTTAAACAAACCGTTCATTAAAAGAGATATCATCAACATTTGATAAGTATTTCAATTCCCATTTTGACACATAAACTTATCTTATCTTTTCTTTTTCTATAGCTCAACTTAGCTTGATTTATTATTTCAATTCTTTTGAGCCTCATTATATCTTGAAGTTGATGACTATAAGTTAATCAAACAGTCTCAGAATTATGTATTAATTCACCTCTTTCATGCTGCAGACATGTGGCTCAAAATTTGTAAGGTTCACTTTGTAAAATCGAATTTAGATCTAAGGTGCTAAATATACTGTAATGCAATATAAAATTAGTTAACTACAAATTCCACTGAACATTAAAAATTTTGAATTGAAAAGACTATATAAATTAAAAAGGAAATTAAAAACACATTAAAAGGCAATAAAAGGAATTGAAAGGAATTGAACGGAGTCAAAAGCTAATAAAAGGAAAATAATCTAAGCTATAATAACAACTAGTGATAACTCAAATTGAGAGTTCAGGGATATCAAGACTAAAGTCTTCAGGAAGTGAAATGTATTCACCATAATTATTCAATAATGAATTAACATCAAAGTCACCAAATAATGGTTCACTAGATAAACTATTATCTTCTAGAATTGTTTTAATACTTTGATTCAACTCATTGAGATCCACCATTTCATCATTATCAGGATCAGAAGCCATTATGTTGGAATAGTCAACAAAGTTATATGACAAAATATCATCAAAAATGGGTTCCTCATTGACAACAACAACATCATCAACTTTTGCAATGATTTTTTTTTCTTCATTTGCAGGTTTTGCAACACTAACAGTATGAATTGGTTTAGTAACTTTGAAATCTTTAGAACGATCTTTTGGGGGTTTTGGCATAAAACAAACACTATAACGGTCTCTTGGAGCTTTAGCTCTAGTAGGAGGAGTAATATCAGAAGAATATGAAGCTGTCTTACGATTATAATCCATATTTGAAACCGTTTCTAGTGCTTCGGGTTGATAAGAAACCTCTTTAGCTGGGGTTTGTTGAGTTTCAAAGTCTTGTTGAAAACTATTTGAAGCTTCTTGTTGAGTTTGATATGGAACCGAGTTCTGAACTGGTAAAGCTCTTTCACCAACAACAGGAACATTTGAAAAAGCTTGATATGGATTTGTTTGTTGAACAGCATTACCCTTACCAGTAGCATAATAAACAACCGGCTTAACTGAACATTCAGCAGTTAAGATGCCCATAACCGTTTTAAATCTATGTTCATCAACTGGAAAAAGAACTTTGTTGGAAGTAGGATTATAAATCTCACCTTCAGTAAGTTTACCTCCATTCTTATTATGAAAAGTAGTATAATGTCTCAAATAAGACTTTAATGGGTTTTCTCCAGCTTTTAAGTTGACTTTATTTGTCCATAAACAAGCATGTTGTCCGTCTTTAGCCTTCAAAGGACATAAAGTGTTCAACTGGAACCCATCTTTCTTTTCACAAGCACTCAAAGCAAGTAATGGCTGAACAGCAAAAGTGGAGTCTTTGTAGACACCATGGACATGATTCATATGATGATCAAACTTTGAATGTAAAGTATCATAGAATCTTGGTTCATTACCATTAAATTCAAACATACTACCTTCACGTTTTTCAAAATGACTTCTGGAATCCTTAGTAGCAAAAGGATCACAAATAGGACATAAAGTGTAGGTGTTCTTTTTTGGTTGAGGGTAGAGTTTACCGGAGCAAGTTCTGGATTCAGTGACAACATAACAAACTTTGGAAGAGTAATAAACATTAGTTTCAGAATAGTTCTTTGGTTCTTTGAACTCAACATTAGCACGAGTGAATAATGGAGAGTTTGGGAAGAGTTGTCTGTATGCAACATCAAACTCTTCTAAGGTTAGATTGTTAAAACGTTCAGATGGGATAACATAAGTAGACACATCTAAACGAGTTGAAGCTCTTTTGACATCATGTAAAGCAGATGCATAAGTAGAAGAGGACATTATAATAGTAGCTATTGTAATTGCTGATTAAGATATCGAAGAGTTAAAAACGATTCAAAAGATTGGGAATCATGTTGGTCTTAAATACTAAATCATCAATATAGACAGAAACAAGTTGTAACAGAAAGACTGGTTCATGATGAAGTTGAAATAATATTGAAAAATGATCCACATTAACGACCTTAACTTTTGCGTTATGAAAGATGGGACTTTGCACTAAATTATTTCAGAATCTCCTACGCAATCCCTATCCATAGACTCCAATATCAAAAACATTACAATATTCCAAGTTTCCCCCAAAATGTAAACAAAGATGCAAAAGGTGCAAAAGTAAACAAAATATTCAAAACCACAAAAAGAATCACTTGCAAAATCTTCTAAATGTTGGGCAATTTCTTAACTATGGGAGTGCTAACAAACTTGCAATGTTAATAATATCGACAGAATTCTTTGAAATGGACATAATCGGCTCATTTTGGTTTTTACTATGGTAAACGCTAACAAAAGTTTCAAAATTTGTGATATTTCGGTCTATATTTTTTATGGAAATTGGCCTTTTCTGTCACAAAACCACAAATTGTTGGATTTTGTTAGTGACTTGGGAAAAACAAAGATAATCCTCATTTTGATTTGAACAAACCATATTATTATGGTAACATCTGTTATAGAGTCACAAAACAAACTGAGAAGGGTCTCAAGTACACCTTATGTCCCCTTCTGTGGACCTTACTTAAGAGACTATATACACTTGGTAGTTTTAATGATAGAAAAATCAAGGTTTGATGGGTCAGGCTCTGACGTTAGATTCAAGAGACCCTGT
>PPNI02000087.1:0-19559 GCA_003707195.2 Phaffomyces antillensis
AAAGAAATTGATATAGACTCTTCAGAAAAGAATGGACCAACCAGATTTGTAAAAAAGACGTGTGGGTTGATTAGTTGAAGAAATATATGATTAAAAATATAACAATTATTAACATTTTTTTTATTAGAAAAGATCTTGAAATATTATATCGATTCGAAGACTAAATTTCAAATTACACCATTTAAATGCTTAAGAGAGCGATTTAACGCATTTCAAAGTATAGCAGTACAAAGCTTACAGCTGTATAGACCATCTGAGCACTACAAACATTGATTATAACTAATTTCTGAGCAATAAACCTCGAGTTTGGTAAATCTACCGAATAAGGTGTTCTTATACGGTAGATCTACTGAATAAGGAGAATTTTTTTTGGCTTATTCGGTAGATCTACCAAATAAAAACTCTACCGAATAACGCCTGACATACGTAAAAACCCGATCATATATATTAATTATAATTGCACTATTATATTTTCCAAAACATCAATCTGAAGACTGAGTCCTCAATTGATCCAAACCACTGACGATGGACTCGTTTGACATTTCACTTCACACGAATCGTCCTCCTTTGAACTCTCCTGAACCTTCCTTCGACGGTGAGTGTTTAATAAATCAGATCAATAGGGGATCCAATTCACATAAAATTAATTTGCAAGGAGAAACTAACACCCAAATCACAGAGAAATCCATATCTAGTCCAGACGACAATCCAATTTGTCACACCAAATCAAATACAAATACAAATACAAATGTTACATCTATTGATAAAACGATAACCAGTAAATATGACATCTTACTCTTGAAGAAAGTATTGGATTATTTACCAATCAATGCGAAGTATGGAGAGCGTAAAGTACTCTGGGGTAAGATCGCTAATGAATTGAACATGGTGGTGAATGAAACCAATGAAGATGGGCAATTTTTCAAGAAGTTCAACTTCAGGATCATTAGAGAACGGTTTTATTACCTTTATAAGAATTTCAGTGAGAGTTTCAAAGAATCAGTCGATGGTGTCTTGCTTAGTGATTTATCGAGAAGAGACCAGTTGTTATTGGATATTTATAACAGAGATGAGAAGAATGTTGGTAATAAAGAAGGAAAGGAAGGTGAAGAAGAAGAAGAAGGAAAGAATTCACCATTGAGAAAAGATTATAAAGTGACGTATAAAAGAAAGAAGTTGGAAATGATGAGAGTTAATTTGGAATTGAAGAAGGAATTGATCAGTTTAATGAAGAAAGAGATGGAAAACAGTGATTTATTCAGAAGAGAGATGATTGTAATGATGCGCAAGGTTAGTAAATGATGAAATAAGATATAATGATAGTAATGATTCAAGAATATAAGAATAGAACAGATACAAATACGCTAATATGAAACTAATATAATGATAATGATATAAAACTAATATAAGAATTAATTTAACTCCGACATAAATCCTAATATCACGTGCTACTCACATGACTCAGCCGTGCTGATATATTCGCTACTAAAAATCACAATGATGAAAATTACGCGCAGATTCATAAAAAAAAAACATCAAATTTTTTTTTGTCCAAAATTTTTCAAATATATTTTTTTTTTTTCACTTCCCTTTTTGTTTTCATATTAACAACTCTTTATTTATTCATACAAAATGGCTGAAGAAGAAGTGAGTTTATCAGATATTCTGCATTGAATGTTTTCTCTCAGCTGTGTGTGTGTGTGTTCCATGGGGATTACCTATCAAAATATCCCTTCTTTTTTTGTTGTTTTTTTTTGTCCCTTATGAATAATACATGGAATTTAACTGGAGATTTAAAATATCTTCAACAAAACATCAAACCCATACTCCCCGCAAAACTTCGAACAGAACACAGCTGCAAACCAATCAAAATCGTGCATCTTTCGAACAACAACATACTAACTAATCTTCCAACAGCACGTTTTCGAAACCGCTGATGCTGGTTCCTCAACCACTTACCCAATGCAATGTTCTGCTTTAAGAAAAAATGGTTTCGTTGTCATTAAAGGTAGACCATGTAAAATTGTTGATATGTCTACTTCTAAAACCGGTAAGCATGGTCACGCTAAAGTTCATTTAGTCGCTATTGATATTTTCACTTCTAAAAAATTAGAAGATTTATCTCCATCTACTCATAATATGGAAGTTCCATTCGTTACTAGAACTGAATATCAATTATTAGATATCGATGATGGTTTCTTAAACTTAATGACCAATGACGGTGATACCAAAGATGATGTCAAAGCCCCAGAAGGTGAATTAGGTGACAATTTACAAACTGCCTTCGATGATGGTAAAGATTTATTAGTTACTATCATTGCTGCTATGGGTGAAGAAGCTGCCATCTCTTTCAAAGAAGCTCCAAAATAAGCTACTTTATGAGAAAATACTACATTAGTGGAGTTTATACTTATCTCTGGTTTTTAATAAATAACACAATTAGAAATTTGTAGTGATTAATATCTACACTTTAAAAATAATATTTTAGAACAAGAATAATAATACAAAAAATATAGAAATAAAATATAAAATCTTTAACAAAAGTAAAGGTAGAGTATCCAACAGTTTCAATTAGAGATCATCTCAATCAAGTTAAAAAAATAAAATTAAAAACCAATTGTCTTAAAATTTGGGTATTTAAGTGTTCAAATTAAATAGTTGCAACGTATAAGGCAACTAAAACACCAATAAAACCATTAATAAATGGTAAATTACCTAAAATTAATCTTAATGTAATTGAATTGCGGAAGATGAAAGCTGCAAGGTATTGATAAATTGAAGCATTATCTAATAAACCATGTTCTTTGGCCCATATTTCAGTATTATTCTTAATATCATTAAATGAAACATTACCTGATAAGAATAAATAAGCAAAAATCAATTTGACTAAATTGAATGTAAGTGGGTCAAATTTGATTGATGAATTTTTCTTAGTAATGAAATTGATGTAATAAGAACTGATTAATGGGAAAACAATTGATAATAAACTCCAAACTAAGAAAAGTGATAAAATTTTACTGTCAGCTAATGTTGCTAAATCAAAGGTTGGTAAGTCAACTAAGAATGGATATTTTGATAAGATATTTTGATCTAAGAAAGAAGCTTGATTTAATCTAATAATTGGAACTTCTTGATAAAATAATAAACCTAATTCAGTAGAAGCTGATAATAAAGTGACTGAATCAGCTGAACTCAATGAAGTTTTCAAATCATTGGATTGTTTAATAACTTGGTTGGACAATAAATCAGCTGTTTCTTCAGCATATGATAAAGAAGATTCATATTGTTGAATAAACCAATCCTGAATATTTCTAATAAATTCAAATTTGCTTGGAGCGTAATCAGCATCAGTTTCATCATCATCATCTAATAACTCCCTATTTTCAATGACTTCAATTTCATCTTTTTCCTCTTCATCATCTTCTTCCTCATCATCATCTTCATCATCTTCATCATCATCATCATCATCATCATCATCATCATCATCATCATCATCTTCATCATCGTCAACATCAATTGCTTCTCCCTCACCATCATTTTCTTCATCAACGATATTAACTTCAATTTCTTCTTCATCATCATCATCCTCACGTTGAGTTTCCTTGGATGGGGAAGAGTCAACACCTCTGAAACGGTTAGCTATTTGGAAAGTTTTAGAAGGAGTTGAAAGGTTAACATGATCGAATTTATTTAAAATTTTAGCTTCTGATAAATTAGAAGATTTCTTTGGTGAAGTTTTTTTTCTGAATTGAACATATTTACCAAATTCTTCATCTTCCTCTAATTCAGGATGGTTGTCTAGATAGTTACCGATTCTTTCTTCAAGATTAGCTTTTGTACCGTCTTGACTGTTTGGAAATTCAGTTAGTATTAATGAATAGAAAGTAAATAACAATCAAATATATGATGGGTATTAATTATAAGGAAAACACTCACTCTAGGTCCAATTGGTAGGCCATCTTGATTAGAAAAGGTTTAGTTAATTGTTTCAAACTCATGATGATTTGTTCTTGATTACTGAATAATTGAGAAAATTTGTGGGAGGAAAAAAAGGAAAACAAACAAAATTGTCGTGATGTGTTTTTTTTTTGTATTATTGGTGTTCTGATTGTTGCGTTTCCGTAGTGAATTTTACCCTTTTGGGACAAATGTAAACAAAAGCAAATACGTAAAGTATTGTAGCTATTTGTGATATTATACTATAGTTTTGAGTATTCAAGCAGTGATGAAAGTCTGGAGTTGAGTGGATTTTTTGATTTAAATGGGATTGTTTGGAGATGTAGTGAGTATTTAAATAATTCTAGAAACACATAACGGGAATTACTATACAAATTAATCTCAAAAATACATAGCTTTAAACCAAAAAAAAACAACTATAATTTAAACTATATGTACTTCCTTTGTTTTGTTTATTATACGTGATTAAAAAAGGAGAAAGGTATAAAAGCCAGTTTTATACCATATAAGTTTGATTATGAAATAACGATGATGCAAGATGAGAATGAAGATTAATATAATTAAGAAAGTCAATCGAAAAAATAATCATCTCATTGAATCCTCTTTGATCCTCCTCAACAAATCATTAGATCTTTGTTCATTTTTCTGCACTAGTAACGATTTCAAGCATGAATTTTCCATTTCTAATTCTGATATTCTTGCTTTGAATTTAGTGACTCTTTCATTTAGTTCTTTTAAATTTCTTTCCATTTCTTGTTCCCTTAACTTCTTCTTCACTCTGAATCTTGCTGATGCTTGTGTGTTTCTTCTCTTCTTATCTCCAGCACTTGAATTATCAATGGTATTAACATTATTATGACCAGTGGATGAAAGTGATGATGAAGATGGTGGGATTATTAGATCTTCTTGTTTGACGTAAACTTCAGAAATCGATGATGGGGCATTAGTTGAATCTTCAACGAATTTCTCTAAATAAGTGAAATCTTCATTAGCGAAATCATTTAAATTTGTATCATCAATTAGTAAATTGTTATTTAATTGATCCTGTTGTTCTAATTTCAAAGGATCTTGACTAAACTGTTCAAAATTTAAGAATGCTAAGTTATTGAACGATGATAGATCATTGAATTGTTCTGTATTTGGAGAATATTCCAAATTTAACTGTGAGATATAATCTGTGTTATCCATTAGTGTAGGTGTGAGCAAGTGGGTATTAAATCAAAAAAAAAAGATAGTATGGAAGAAGGATAGTTATTAATGGATGTAATAACGGATTAGTATGAGAGTGTAGTGATGCTAACGATGATATGAAGTTTTAATGGGAATAATATAACTTATAAGTGAGTCTGTAAAATTATGAATGATATGGGACAGAGAAAAATTTTCAGATTATAAATCAAGTAAGCCAATGAAATGAGAGAATTGAAACGCAACCGAGAGATTCGATACGATGAGATTAAACTACAAAACAATAATCCATTAAAAGGACTTAGGCTCCAAATGCAAACACAAATTGTGTCAAATGCTGCTGCTCCACACCGTCAGTTTCACTCGCCTCGTTCTTCATCGAGACTTTCTCTCACAATAGAAGCCACACTTTCTCCGTTTGCATGGACGAAATACTTTGTTTGGGCTGCACGTGACTGAAATACATGGACATGGTTATGAAGCGCTGTGTCTGGTGATCACTATCTCTCTACTGGTTACTACTGATTACTACGTACTTATACTTATCAATACTCACTAACACCATGAGTGAAGACACAGAAGAAGTCACTGCACTAGACTACATCTCCAGACAACAGGATCTGTAAGTATCTACTTGAATCCCCCTTCAAGCTCACCCACTCCACTAACTAGATACATCACAGAGAAAGACAGGCGAAAGAGTTAATGCCATATGATCCAAACGTTTGTACTTACACAATGGGCTCGTTGAGACAACAAGTATACGCGTGTCTCACGTGCTACGAAAGAACTAAGCAGATGGCTGGTGTGTGCTACTCATGTTCCATTCAATGCCATTCAGATCATAACATAGTTGAATTATTCACTAAGAGAAACTTCAATTGTGATTGTGGTACAACTCGAATGAATATCAATTGTAATTTAAGATCAAAAGTCAATGATGATATCCCATCTTCATCAAATGAGTATAACCAGAATTATGTGGGGAAATTCTGTGATTGTAAATTAGAGTATAACCCACTTGAAGAATCAAATAATATGTTACAATGCATACTTGGTGATATTTGTAATGAAGATTGGTATCATGATTACTGTATAATGGGTAAGTCCAAACCGGAGAAGTTGAAAGTTGAAAATCAAGGTGTTAATATTTTAGAGTCATTAAAAGAACCTGAAATTGGTGATGAATCAAATTTAAGTAATGAAGTTCAGATCGATGGATTTCCCAATTTAGATGATTTTGATTGTTTCATTTGTTGGAAATGTGTTGATAATAATAAAGATTTCTTTGAATTGATCAAATCTAATAAAGCTCTAGTGTATAATCATTTAGATAGAGTTATCAAGGATGAAAATAAAGAATTGAATCCAGATGAACCAAATAAGAAAAGAAAACTAGAAAATTATCACTACTCCACATTTTTAAATCATAATCATGAATCAAATTTCCAAAAATTCTTTAACGAATTCGATAAAAACTCAAAAGATTACATTAAAATTGATACTTTTTTCAAAAATTTCCCATATTTATTTAATGATTATCCTATTTATGAACCACCTGAAGACATTGATGATAATGATGACGATAACTCTTCAATCTATGATATGGGTTCAAAAGTTATCAATTCAATCCCAAGAGAGAAGGCAGTTCAAGGTGTTGAAGCATATCAAGATATCAAAGAAAAATTGAAAGCATTTTTAACTCCTTTTGCACAAGATGGTAAAGTTGTTAATAAAGAAGATATAACTTCGTTTTTTTCAACCTTGAAAAAAAAATGAGAGACACAGTTTATTCATATTCTTTGAAGAATTCATCAATCCTCTTGTAGACATCAACATGTAAAATTTCATCTTTATAAATCAATGAACCTTTTTTAAAAATCTCCAGTTCTTCATTGTAATTGATCCCAAACTCTTTAAACAAGATCTCATTCTTATCAGATGATAACGTACCTGATAATCTTTCCTCTGCTTCAACGGTACTTAACCCCCCTTTCAATACCAATGTCCAAAAAGTGGTATTATATAAATTATTAATATGAGTATCAACAAATCTCCAAGACACATAATCCTTCACGGTTTTCAAATTTGGATAAACAACAGCCCTGCCGTCGAAACTAGGAAGATGCTTAACGTCTAATTCCAAGTCAGGAAAGAATTTATCCCATAGTTTAACATAATTCGCAGTGAATAAACTGACTATCGTGGTGACTAATTTACTTTCTCTTCTATTGAACAAAGTTGTTTCGGGCTTGAACACAAATGAGTATTCATCAGACTCACCAAATGCAACAAATATGTCCTTGAGTTGTCTTTTAACGTTCAATGCTGATGCATTTGATAGTTTTAATGCTCTTATATCATTTGGTTTGTTAAATTTGTAGTGTTCTGAAAACTTATGGAACCCTTTCCCATCTATCCTCACTACGATAAATGTGTCCTGGAGTAGGAAGTTTTCTCTTTCAAACTGTCTGACATATTCAAATCTGGAGTTGGCCATACTTAGTAGTGTGGTTTAAATGGAATTTACCATGGGTATTAATATCAATGTGCTTTATATTTACTGAGTCGTGGCCCACACGATGAGCTGAAAGAAACTGGGAAATAGTTCTATTTTGACCATTGAATCCCACTTTTTTTTACGAGTGATTACTACTGAATTGCCCCATCAGCGTACACACCAGAACCAGCACCAGCAGCTCCACTCCCCATCACAGTCACTAACAAAACTTCAACCACCATCACCATTTCCAACGTAGCGAAAATTTCCTAATACGCTCACACTGTTTTTTTTTTCTTTTTTATTACATGAAAGAAAAAATTTTAATTTTAAAGCTTCAAAAATAACAAATAAAACTCAATATTAAAATTTGATTCAAAGTTCTAATGGGTGCTCAAGTCAGAACTGCTGAATTCAGAACATTGGAGCGTGAAAAGCGTTTCCAGAATCCCCCAAAGGACAAATCGGCCTTTCCACTGCTACAAGAAGCCGTCAAACCACATATTGGATCTTTCAATGCTTTAACTGATGGTCCAGATGGTGGGTTATTAAATTTAGCAGTGAAAGATATTGGATACAAGACGGTCTTCGATTCAAATGATCCAAATAATTTAGGAAATAAATTGAAAATTAGAGTCGAATCTGTTCAATTATTAAAACCACAAGTTCCAGCTTCTGATAAATTATCATTAGATAGAAAAACATGGCCGTCTGAAACAAGAGAAAGAATGGTTTCATATAGAGGTAAATTACTATTAAACGTCTCTTGGTCCATCAATGATGATGAAGAATTCAGTGAATTAAGAGATGCCGGTTCTGTTCCAATCATGATCCAATCAAATAGATGTCATTTAGAAGGTTTATCACCAGATCAATTAGTTAAACATAAAGAAGAATCAGATGAATTAGGTGGTTATTTCGTCGTTAATGGTATCGAGAAATTAATCCGTTTGTTGATTGTTCAACGTCGTAATCATCCAATGGCTATCATTCGTCCTTCTTTTGCTAATAGAGGTGCTGAATATTCTCCTTATGGTATTCAATTAAGATCAGTTAGACCTGATCAAAGTTCTCAAACTAATGCCTTACATTATTTAAATGATGGTAATGTTACTTTCAGATTCAGTTGGAGAAAATCAGAATATTTAGTTCCTGTTGTTATGATTTTAAAAGCTTTAATTGAAACTAATGATCGTGAAATTTTTGATGGTATTGTTGGTTCTGATACTGATAATTCTTTCTTAACTGATCGTTTAGAATTATTATTAAGATCCTATAAAACTTATAAATTACATTCAAAACAACAAACTTTAGCATATTTAGGTGATAAATTTAGAGGTGTTTTCTCTGCAACTCCTGATAAATCAGATATTGAAGTTGGTAAAGAAATTTTACAAAGAATTGTCTTAGTTCATTTAAAAGATGATAAAGATAAATTTAGAATGTTAATATTCATGATTAGAAAATTATATACTTTAGTCGCAGGTGACTGTTCTCCTGATAATCCAGATAGTGTTCAACATCAAGAAATATTAGTTGGTGGGTTCTTATATGGTATGATTATTAAAGAAAAAATTGATGAATATCTAATAAATATCAAAGCTCAAATTGAATCTGATGTTAATAGAGGTCTTTCTGTTAATTTTAGGGATCCAAAGTATATGAAGAGGGTTTTCACAAGAATAAATGAAGATATTGGTAAAAAATTACAATATTTCTTATCAACTGGTAATTTAGTTTCACCTTCAGGTTTAGATTTACAACAAGTTTCAGGTTTCACAGTTGTTGCTGAAAAGATCAATTTTCATCGTTTTATTTCTCATTTTAGAATGGTTCATAGAGGTTCTTTCTTTGCTCAATTGAAAACTACTGCTGTTAGAAAATTACTTCCTGAATCTTGGGGATTTTTATGTCCTGTTCATACTCCTGATGGTTCTCCATGTGGTTTATTAAATCATTTTGCTCATAAATGTTCTATTTCAACAAGTGCTTGTGATGTTTCAAAAGTTCCAATTGCTTTAAGTGCATTAGGTGTTTCTCCAGCTCATACTTTCGCTGCAGGTCCATCGATATGTTGTGTTCAATTAGATGGTAAAATTGTTGGTTGGACAACTCATGATCAAGCAAAAATTGTTGCTCAAACTTTAAGATATTGGAAAATTGAAGGTACTCATGATTTACCATTGGAATTAGAAATCGGTTATGTTCCACCTTCGACGAAAGGTCAATATCCAGGTTTATTCTTATTTGGTGGTCATGCTAGAATGTTAAGACCAGTTAGATATTTACCATTAGATAAGAAAGATATCGTTGGTCCATTTGAACAAGTTTATATGGATATCGCAGTAACTCCTGCAGAAATTGAAAATAATATTCATACCCATGTTGAATATACTCCAACTAATATATTATCAATCTTAGCTAATTTAACACCTTTTTCAGATTTTAATCAATCTCCAAGAAATATGTATCAATGTCAAATGGGTAAACAAACCATGGGTACCCCTGGTGTTGCTTTAGTCCATAGATCTGATAATAAATTGTATAGATTACAAAGTGGTCAAACTCCTATTGTTAAAGCTAATTTATACGATGAATATGGGATGGATAATTTCCCTAATGGTACAAATGCAGTCGTTGCTGTTATTTCTTATACTGGTTATGATATGGATGATGCGATGATTATTAATAAATCTGCTGATGAAAGAGGTTTTGGTTATGGTACTATTTATAAAGTTGAAATTGTTGATTTAGCTGAAAGAAGACGTCGTGGTGATCCAATCACCGATTCATTCGGGTTTGGTGGTGATGATTGGCCAGAAGAATGGAGAAATATCTTGGATGAAGATGGGTTACCAATGATTGGGTCAAGAGTTGAAGAAGGTGATCCGATTGTTGCTTATTATGATTCAACTGCTGGTAAGACTAAAGTTAAAACTTATCATTCTTCAGAAGGTGCTTACATTGAAGAAGTTAAACTATTGGGTGATGATAATGGTGATGGTGAATTCCAAAAATTATCAATCAAATACAGAGTTACAAGATCTCCATTAATCGGTGATAAATTTTCATCAAGACATGGTCAAAAGGGTGTTTGTTCAAGAAAATGGCCTGCAATCGATTTACCATTCAGTGAAACTGGTATTCAACCAGATGTTATCATTAATCCTCATGCTTTCCCATCTCGTATGACTATTGGTATGTTTGTTGAATCTTTAGCTGGTAAATCCGGTGCTTTACACGGTATTGCCCATGATGCTACCCCATGGACTTTTAGTGAATCTGATACACCAGCTGATTATTTTGGTGAACAATTAAGAAAAGCTGGTTATAATTACCATGGTAATGAACCAATGTATTCTGGTGCCACTGGTGAAGAATTAAGATGTGATATTTACATTGGTGTTGTTTATTATCAAAGATTAAGACATATGGTTAACGATAAGTTCCAAGTTAGATCTACAGGTCCTGTTAATTCATTAACGATGCAACCTGTTAAAGGTCGTAAAAGAAATGGTGGTATTCGTGTCGGTGAAATGGAACGTGATGCTTTAATTGGTCATGGTACTGCATTCTTATTACAAGATCGTTTATTGAACTCATCAGATTATACTCAAACTCCAATTTGTCGTGAATGTGGGTCATTATTAGCTACACAAAGTTCAGTTCCAAGAATCGGAGCAAGAGCTTCAATTCGTTGTAGAAACTGTTCAGATGAGTTTGATCAAAATAAAATCAATACAGCAGATGAATCAGATATGTGGGAAGATGGACAAGGTCGTACATACGTTGGTGGTAGTAATACAACTACTGTCGCAATTCCATTTGTCTTAAAATACTTAGATTCTGAACTGGCTGCCATGGGTATTCGTATGCGTTATAATGTCCAGCCTAAATAGAGCTGTTACCCATCCCCAACAGAAAACAAACCTCCGCATATAATTTAACTTGTATATTAGAAATAGATTCATGATAAAGAGAGAGACTGTAATGTAACTGCGCCTACTATTATAATCCAGTTAGAAGCCCTGCATTTGATATTTTTTTTTTACTCTGTTATTTTTTGAATCAAAACTTCACTGAAAGAAATCGAAAACAATTGAGAGATTCCATCGAATTGATTGGCTGAAGTGTCTCAAATATCCACCGACTGCCTTAAGCTACACTCATAATCACAAACTAGCTTACTCTCGGCTGCTTTTTTCTCATCTACAAAACCACGTCCATTTTCCAACATTTTCGATCCATAGGCAGATACCGGACTTGACAGGGCTGTTTTACAAGGTTGCTTTATACATTTATTTGAGTGACAAAAGATCCCAGCAAGATCCAATTAGGAGTCAACCAGACATAATTAATCTGAAAAGGATCTGGTCTTTATTTTTTTACTTCTTTTAATTTCAGATCATAATATAATTTGTTACTTTTCTTTTTTTTTGTTAAATATTGTCCATTAATTTGTCAATCCACCAAAATGTCTAAAGCTAGCTCCAATCCATTTGATACAGAGCTCACTGACTTGAGCGTACGCTCAGGATCATCTCAAGAAGATTCTCCCTCATATAAATATTGTCAAGTGTCAATTGAAGATACAGTTAAACAATTAGATACAGATCTAAATGAAGGTCTAAAATCAGCGCATGAAGTCACACAAAGAAGAGGTTTACACGGATTGAATGAATTGACTTCAGAGGAAGAAGAAAGTCTTATTTGGAAGTTTCTAGAAATGTTTTATCAGGATCGTTTAATCCTACTGCTTATAGGTTCTGCATTTGTTAGTTTTTTGATGGGTAATATTGATGATTCAATTAGTATCACTTTGGCTATCTTCATTGTCGTCTCAGTTGGGTTTGTTCAAGAATATAGATCTGAACAATCTCTACAAGCGTTAAATAAATTGGTTCCTGCTGAAGCTCACTTAATTAGACACGGTTCAACAAAGAATGTTTTAGCATCTCAATTAGTTCCTGGTGATTTAGTATATTTCGGTGTTGGTGATAGAATTCCAGCTGATATTAGACTAACAAGTGCGGTTCATTTATCAATTGATGAAAGTAATTTAACTGGTGAAACTGATCCCGTTCATAAATCCGTTGAAAATCTTAACCCAAGAGCCCCAGGTGCTTCTATTCCATTAACTGAACGTTCTTGTATCGCTTACATGGGGACTTTAGTTCGTGATGGTCATGGTAGTGGGATTGTTGTTGGTACTGGTCACAATACTGCCTTTGGTGCAGTTTTCGAAATGATGAATGATATTGAAAAACCTAAAACTCCATTACAAAATTCAATGGATAAATTAGGTAAAGATTTATCAACTGCTAGTTTTATTGTTATTGGATTCATTTGTTTAATTGGTATTTTCCAAGGTCAATCTTGGTTAGAAATGTTTCAAGTTTCTGTTTCTTTAGCAGTTGCTGCCATTCCTGAAGGTTTACCAATTATTGTCACTGTTACTTTAGCTTTAGGTGTTTTAAGAATGGCTAAACATAAAGCCATTGTTAGAAGATTACCAAGTGTTGAAACACTAGGTTCGGTTAACGTCATTTGTTCTGATAAAACAGGTACTTTAACTGAAAATCATATGACTGTTAAAGAAATTTGGACTGTTGATATGGTAAATTCACATTTAAATATTGAAAAATATGCATCAGGTCAATTGAAACAATATTTAACCTCTGATGTTAAACAAACTTTAGAAACTGCTAATTTATGTAATAATTCAAAATTTTCCAATGAAAGCTCAAAATATGTTGGTAATCCAACAGATATTGCATTATTAGAAGTCTTACCAAAATTTGAACTTGAAGATTTAAGACCAAATTCAACAAGATCTCAAGAATTACCATTCTCTTCATCAAGAAAATATATGGCTGTTTCAATCCAATCGGGTGATAAATCAAAAACTTCAACTTTTGTCAAAGGTGCTACAGAAAAGATTTTAGCAAGATCTACTCAATTTTTGAAAAAAGATGGTTCCCTTGGTAAATTAACAAAGGAATTAAATAACAAAATTATAGTTGCATCTGATGAATTAGCATCAAAAGGTTTAAGAATCATTGCCGTTGCTCATAAAAATACTGGTTCCACCGGTGAACCAAATGAATTAATCTTTGATGGTTTAATCGGTATGAAAGATCCTCCAAGATCAACTGTTAAAAGTGCATTAGCTAAATTAGTTCGTGGTGGAGTTCATGTTATTATGATCACTGGTGATAGTGAAGCAACTGCAGTTCAAATTGCCAAAGAAATTGGTATGCCAATAACAAGTGTTCAACAAAACGTTTTAAACGGTGAAAAATTAGATTCAATGACTGAAGATGAATTATCTCAAATTATTGGTCAAATTTTAGTCTTTGCAAGAACTACACCTGAACATAAAGTTCAAATTGTTAGAGCATTACAAAAAAGAGGTGATGTTGTTGCAATGACTGGTGATGGTGTTAATGACGCACCAGCTTTGAAATTAGCAGATATTGGTATTAGTATGGGTAAAATGGGTACAGATGTTGCTAAAGAAGCTTCTGATATGGTTTTAACAGATGATGATTTTTCAACTATTTTACATGCAATTGAAGAAGGTAAAGGTATTTTCAATAATATTCAAAATTTCTTAACTTTTCAATTATCAACAAGTGTTGCAGCGTTATCATTAATTGCATTTGCTACGTTATTCAAATTACCAAACCCATTAAACGCGATGCAAATCTTATGGATTAATATAATAATGGATGGACCTCCTGCCCAATCATTAGGTGTTGAACCAGTTGATAGTGAAGTTATGAATAAACCACCAAGAGCTAGAAATGCCACTATTTTAACTAAGGCAGTTTTTAAAAGATTATTTTATAATGCAATTTTTGTTATTGTTGGTACAATTTACGTTTATATCAAAGAGATGGAAGATAATCAGATCACATCAAGAGATACAACAATGACTTTCACTTGTTTTGTTTTATTTGATATGTTTAATGCTTTAAGTTGTCGTCATCCAACTAAATCAATTTTGGAAATTGGATTCCAAAATCAAATGTTTAATTTTGCAGTTCTTGGTTCTTTAGCAGGTCAATTATGTGCGATTTATATTCCGTTTTTCCAAAAAATTTTCCAAACTGAAGCTTTATATTTTCAAGATTTGGTATTTTTAACAATTGTTTCAAGTACTGTCTTAATATTCGATGAAACTAAGAAATATTTTGCAAGAAAGAATCAAGAATCTTATTCAATAGTTTAGAGAATATTGTTCTTTATATATAGACTCAAAAGAGAAAAAAAATCATTTAATATAAAAATGTCATATTACTTTCATTGATTGTAAACTACAGTAATTAATCAAATGCATTTCGTTAAAATTAATTATTTATATGGTAATAGTTGCAGCTTTTTTCAATCTGTTCATAATTGCAAGACCTTCATTTGTTTCATCAATAGCTTCAACAAATATAATATCAACATGGTTTTCTTCATCTAATTCTCTTAAGTATTTGAATAGATTACTAGATATTTCTTCTTTAGAATTTCCTAAACTTTTAATAATCCCATTAAATTCATCCCCATTAAAATGTTGAGCTGTTAAAAGACTTAATTTTCTATTTTCAAGCTCATTAGTTTTAATATATTCATTAATTGATGATTCCTTCTCAACTAAAATCACCTGTGCAGTTGGTGAATAATGTTTATATTTCATTCCTGGTGTCTTAACAACTTCATTCTCATCAGCCACTCTCTTAGCAACTCTAACATCTTTCCATAATTCCCCTCCAACTTCCTTTATTTGCTCAAGACTAACACCACCTGGTCTTAAAAGCATAGGAGGATCAGATAATCCATCAACCACCGTGGATTCAACACCAACTTTACAAGATCCTCCATCTAAAATCAATGGAATTCTACCATTTAGATCATGATAAACATGAGATGCCAATGTTGGACTTGGTCTAGTTGACGCGTTAGCTGAAGGTGCAGCAATAGGGACGTTGCTTAGATGTATAAGGGCTCTTGCTATAGGATGTTTTGGTAATCTAATGGCAACTGTTGGTTGATTAACAGTTGTAAATTTAGAAATTTTACAATTTTTATCATATGGGATCAAAATCGTTAATGGACCAGGCCAGAATTTATCGACTAATGGCTTATAAATTTGTGGAATATCAACGTTAAAGAATTCTTTAACTTGATTCTTGGATGAGATGTGTGAGATTAATGGATTATCAGAAGGTCTGTTTTTCGCTTTGTAGATATTTTGCACTGATTCATCATTGAATGAACATCCACCTAGTCCATAGACTGTTTCTGTGGGAAATGCAACGACTTGAGTGGTTGTTGATAATAATTTCGATGCAGTTTCTAAATTTTGTTTTGTTTTAAGATCTGATATTGTTAAATTATCATTTTCATCAAATTTGATTGATGTTGGATCAACAGGTAGAATTTTTGTTTCATATTTTGAAGAGGTATTAACTGACATTTTGACGACTTTAGTTAATAGCCTTTTCATATAATTAAGATGGAAAGTTATTTAATTCCTAATTTATGTCTCGAGAAGATTCTAAGTCATCGCTTAATCAAAAAATAAAAAATTTTAGAAAAAAGACAGATATTTTCCTGATTCGGTAATTACCGTTTATGGAACAGCTTTTAGAGATTACCCATTCAAAAGATAAGTCTGCCATATTTAGCTGTTTATGTCACTGTATCGCCGTTAAAAGGCATCCTTTTGATAGACTATTGGATCAAATATTGTATGAAAATTAGAATTTAGCATAAGTAATTAAAAGCTTCGATTATTATATGCTTGATTCTCTTTGATGATTATTATTCCAACGAAAACAACTTCCAACCTCGTCATGATAAAAATAATGAGTTGATAGTTTGTCTGATTTTATATTAAATAACCTTCAGATCCTTTTCAACTGTGTTTCTACTTATGACTGATAGTTATGGGCCTAGACCCTATAGTCTTTGACAGAAAAATTTGAAATTTGACAGGTGTAAATAAGAAAATTAAGAAGAGACCATTACTTTACATCAAAACACTAATATTATATAGCAAAGAATCATATATTATAAATCAATTATAGCATACAATAGCATAAATCATAGATCAATCAATTGAATTATTTAGCAGAGTCAGCACCATCTTCAGCACCTTTTTTAGCACCAGTCAAGGTATTAGAAACGTATTCAGCAGCATCATTTAGATACTCTTTTGCAGTTTCAGTATAACTTTGACCGGCATTCTTAGCGTCATCGTGGCCTTTTTGCACAGAATCACCTAATTTTTGGGTATTTGATTTGGCGTCTTCTGGTTGTAATGCAGATTGAGCCTTGTCGACTTTATCAGTGACGAATTCTTTACCTTGTTGAGCGTAAGATTTTTGATCTTCTGGGGTTAATTTTTCTGAAGCTTTGTCAGTGAATGATTTTCTACCTAAGTCAGACATTTTGTGTAAGTTGTAAGTTGTAAGTTGTAAGTTTTGTAAGTTTTCTAGTATTGAATACTGATGGTTTTTAAAATAAAAAGAAAATGGGACGTACACAGGAATTTCAAGGTCTTTTATACTTTTCAGGAATGGAGTTATAAAGGGATAATAGAATGTTGTAGAATGTTTTAAATATAGTAATTCATGTATAATGATGACACTTTTGTTATATCTTTGTATAGGAATTATCCAACTTGATTGCTATTACGACATAATAAATCTCAAAGGATTAAGACGTAATGCATAAAGTTGAATTGCGAATAAAAAAAGACTCGTAAAAACCACTCAAAATCTATGAATTGAGTCTAATAACTCACTACTAGCACATTTCTTCAATTTCACTCACTATCACCATAATCAGCAGCTTCTTTGTCTGAAAATCCACTCAAATTTCATCGAATTTCCACCAAATTTTTGACACAATTTCAAAAATCAGATGAGTTCGCGTAATTACGTAATGATCTGCGCCCCTAAAAACGTGACACAAAATTACTGCATTGGGACAAAAGCGCACATTCAAAATAAAAACAATAAATAATCAACAACAACAAATCATGGCTCCCCGTTAAATTCCAGCCATAACACCCATCGAGCTTGATCAAGGAGGCACATTACAATTCACAATAATGAAGAACTTCTCCAGTATTCAATACTTTCCATGAGTATCAACCATTCAGATGATGAATTCCACCAATAATCCCACGTATTTGTAATTTAATGAATGAAACAAGACGGTACAAAAGTGTCATTAGATCCAGAATAAATCATGATGAACGTTGAGATCTCAGTGATGTGGGTTGCCAAACGAGAGATGTTGCTCAGGAATCTTTCATTAATGAGATCAATAAGATTTCAGCAAATTTATTGAATTTAAAACGAAATAATGAGCGTTACGAAGTATATGAGAGTCATTTCAATCATTAAATAATGATTTTATTGATAAGACAATGGATTTGCTATTTGTTCATTTTGAGAATTAGGAAAATGAATTTAAGAGTAAAAAGAGAAAGAAATGATGAAACTTCAATAAATATAAACATTTTGAATATGAATTTTGCAACTAAAACACCCAACCACTAAAACGTTCATCAATATTTACTAAAATGGTTATCAATTCCACCCGAAGCGACCCAGTTATCCAATGGGTCAAAGATCAAGGAGCTAAATCAAGTTTTTTTCATTTCATTCAATGAAGAAAATATTAGGAGGTACTGGTGTTTTCTTTAACATTGGTCTATTGAATTTTACGTCTCCAGTGATGGTCGAATCAATAAAGACTTATCTGAAACATAGATTCGATCTCCAAGAAAAACAGATCAAATATCACCAGTCTTATTATGCCACTGACGAAAACATTGAGCAAGGTACTTCATTCACCACATTTTTAGCGCAGTTTCAAATTGAATTCAAAGAGAACGACAATGATTCAATGGTTAGTTCTGGGTTGAATGAGACTAATAACCTTGTTGGTGAACTACAAATTTGATCATTTTGAAATTGATAATATATGAATCGTTGAAGAGTACCAATTGTAAAGAGTTTGTGAAAGGTTCTCCATTTGGTAAATTTGATCCATAGTATACAATTATTGGTCGATACTGAAGTTTCATTATCAAAAACTGACAAGTATTATGAAATTGTTCAAATTCAATCAAAATTGCCGAAATCAAAAACAAGTTCGTCTTCAAAGCATTAGACACAGTTGATCAAGACTTAGTATTTGATGTGAACTGATTAGTCGATTTCACATTGCTGAGAAGGGTTGAAGCATCTGTGATTTCAAGAATCTTGGTGATTTCTGAAGAATTAAAACAATTTGAAGAGACAATTGATCAAGGTTGAATATCAAATGTCACTGAAGACGATATAAGAAAAGAAAAGTAGTCTGCATGAACTTGATGAACCTGAGCAAGAAGAAGTCAGTCAAGGGAGATATGACTATCATTCAACTAAACATAATGACACTAATTCAAGAAGAACATACAGAAAACAAGATGAGCCAACCAAAAAGGAATTTTTATTTGCTGCAGCATCAACATTAGTCCCTGTCACTGATTTTATTAATCATACTAATGATTTTAGTCAGTTCTTCATTTGATGTGGGTAGATTAACTAAAGAAGTTCAACTGAAAGTAGATGGCTTTAAAATAATCCATTCTACACGTGAGATTGAGTTATTTACAAATTTGCTCATTCTTATGGTTTCATTCCTAAGATTTCAACTACTTCAGTTCTTTTTCAAGATACTAATAGATGTTATCTATTTGAACATGTCGTTAAAGGTGATAAACATGATTATACTTTAGAAGTGACTCTAAGATGGTTAGGAATGTTTAGGTAGTCTACAAATATGATTTTAAGGGTGACACAATTCAAGAAATTTCATTAGATTTAGATAAAAATTATACACTTTTGTTTTCACTAAAACATTT
>PPNI02000088.1:0-18276 GCA_003707195.2 Phaffomyces antillensis
CACAGCGGCTCATATAAGGAATTCATCTCCTTATATAGTTTTCCAGGGTGGCTGTTGTACCAAACATTCTTTCTGGAATCTTCTATTCAATATCAAATCAGTCTTTCTAGAGATATCTATAAATCCGATTAATCCGAATTCCCAGACTTCATTTCTTTATGTAATCAATGAGTACTTCTAAATCATAACTATTACAACATTCATAAGTGAAGTGGTGTTGATTTTATAAGAATTTCATTAATTTAGCACTTTATAAATACACATCCAATTCATATATACATCAACCATTTCTTACTCTCAATTCACTCAGTAATCTATTTTGTAAATCTGAGTTCTCTTTTAACTTCTTGAAAATAACTGGATCACTCTCATAAAACAATCCATCATTCTGATAAGAATCCTCATATAAAAAGCTATTAACAACAGGCATTATCCATTCCATCCAATTAGAACCCATAACAACCCTCCAATTTCTCCTCCATCCTAAATCATACAAATTACCCACTTCTTTAGCAGTTGGTCTATCAGAATACCTGTAGTAACTATCATTGATAATCTCCAAGTTGTTTCTATACCTATTATGTTCATAATATTCAATTGTGGTTAAATTGTTTAATAATAGATATAATGACATTAAAGTGAATACAAAAGTTGAGACTGACATACATAATCCCAAGATCCCCATCATTAAAACGTTAATATTTATGAAATCTCTTGTATATGTGTCATCTTGAAAGAATGTATATATTTGATAACCTGAAACGATTAAAATCAAAGTTGTGTAAAGCACGGTGATAATCAAGAATTGGATGAAGAATTTATGATTTTTGAAACCGATACAAGTTGCAAACCAGGGACAATGATGATCCATTTTCAAATGACATCTGTTACAACTTGAACAATGATGACATCTATCAGGTTTCCAAACTTTGCATTTATTACAAGATCTAAAATTCCCATTGTGTTTAATTTGAACTGAATTAGATGTGAGGAAATATGGTGGTCCAGTTCTTGAATTCTCTAAATCATGAAATGAACTATCAAATCTCAATTCAGAAAAGTCCAGTGGAGATCCTGGGCCTTGTTTAATCACCTGGTAGTATGTATAAATCCCCAGGACAGCTAATGAAAGACCAATCAAGCATAATATAAGTCCCACTGAACCACCAATGATTTCCAGACAGATGATGTAGCAATAACCATAAAGCCCATAGAGATAAAGCCCCGTTGTGAGCAGCTTTGGAAATAACGTCGTTAAGTAGCAGCAGAATGACTCGTAACGTGTCAGCATCTGTGTGGACATTTATTATGTAAATTTGTTTATAAGTGAATCTTTTTCACACACACAAATACTCCGATAATAATATATACAAAATGATATTTTTGAGAATTATGTATAGCAATAGCACTATTGACACATAATGCTTAGACTCACTCCTCCGCAGAAGGGAACACTCCACAACTACGACTACAATCTCACTGCTTTTGAATTTGGCTCCAAAACGAGTCAAAACGCTGTGATTTTCATTGGTGGATTGGGCAATAATTTCTTAAGTGTGCCATATTTAGCAGCATTAAACACTGCAATTGGGCCAGACTGGAAACTGTTCGAGATAATGACCTCTTCTAGTGGCGATGGCTGGGGAACGGGGTCATTGGATCGTGATATTGCACAAATAGAAACACTGGTGAAGTATTTAAAGACACAAATACATGTTGATAAAATCGTTCTGTTTGGTCATTCAACTGGTTGTCAAGACTCGTTTCATTATTTGTTACGAAACAAAGGTGAGGGAATCGATGGGGTTGTTCTGCAAGCCCCCGTTTCTGATAGGGAGGCGTGTGTTAGGTTCTTCAATGAGAATAATTTTGGCATATTGGATGACTTTATCAAAGAAGCAAGACATGTTTATGAAACAAAGGGGCCTTTTGAAGTATTACCTAAAAAATTCAGTGATGTTCTGTTTGGTGCTCCGATTAGTGCATATAGATGGCTATCCTTGACTGATATCGATGGTGATGACGATTATTTCTCAAGTGATTTATCAGACTTGAAGTTAGAAAAAACTTTTGGAAAGATTAATAGACCAGTATTAGCATTCGCATCAGGTAATGATTTTTCTGTACCTGAGAACGTTGATAAGCAAGCATTGTTAGATAAATGGAGTGGATTTGTTCATTCTAATTTATTTGAGGGTTTAGTTATTAAAGGTGCTGCTCATGATGTTGGGTCAGATAGTACAGATGAAGAAGCAGCAGTGAAGACTTTGACTGAGAACGTTGTTAGATTTTTATCACGTATTTAAAGGGAGAATGAGAATGAAACAGTTATCTGTATATTTTTGTTTGTTAGAATATCTAATTAGTTTTGAGTTTCTTTGCTTTATCTTGTTTTAATTTGTAATAAGCTTCGAATCCAATCCCACCAAACACCAAACTTAATGCAAACCATTGACCATGAGTCAAATCATGACCAAAGAGGAAAACACTAATCAACATTGATATCATCTTTCTTGTCACGGTGACCATGATTAAAATCAATGAACCAAAATTAGCCAATGTTATAAATATGAAAATTTGCCCAATAGCACCACAAATTGAGTATACTAGGATTTCTTTCAAAACTGTTGGATATTTCGTGATGAATATGATTGAGTATGATAATTGACCTGAAATAATGGTATAACCAAAGGTCAAAATAAATGAAACCAAGTTCAACCCGCACATAAGATGAGCTCCATTTAGCCTTTTATTATTCCTGAACAGAACATCCTGAGTGGCATTAGTAACACCATCTAAGAATAGAGAACATGCTAAATAAATCAAACCAATAATCAAATATCCAGAATCATTGGATTTCAGTTCACTTTTCCCATTAGTCACAGTGAAAAGAATAACACCAACAGTGACCGTCAATGCAACAAGATGTTTGTACCATGGGAATGATCTCTTATACAATAAAATATGGACAATCATAACAGGAATCAGTTTACAACTTTTAGCTAATTGATATAATAAATAATCAACGTGTTCCAATGAAGACAGACCGATTGGACTTGAAATTGATTGGGTCAAAGCCACAATGGTGATTGGTTTAAGGACTTCATAGCTGAACACATTTACTTTGTCTTTCTTTCCTGAATCATTGATCTTAACGTAAATTAAACCAACGATAAATCCAAACAAATTTTGTATCAAATTGATGAAAAAAGGTGCTTTAAAATGCGCTTTTTCGGGACCAAAACGTTGGGATGCGAGCTGTTCTTGTAAAACACCCCACGTGAGAAAAGATCCGTAGATTCCAGCGACACAGACACTCAAAAGTATCAAGTTTTTCATTGGACTTTATGGCCTTTTATTGGAGTTTGAAGTGAATCTTTTTGTTTATTTTTGGCTTTATCGGGGAATTTTCGCGGACTCTTGCAATCTTCGAGATTTTTTTTTCTTTTGTTGTCGAGAAAATGAAAATAAATGATTTTTCAATACTTCGAAATCTATCTGTAAAAACTTGGGGTGAAATGGGTGAGAATCCGCTAGAATTGACGTTTGGAGAGAGAAACAGTGCTTTTCTACAATCAGCTGACGACTTCAGAAAGCAAAGAGTCAAAATCACCAGAAGAATCCACAAATTGAGAGGATACTTGAAGATTCAAGTTAAAAACACCAAAAATTATAAACAAATCAGATTTAATGAACAGGATTATGATTCTAATGACAAATATTACTTATTGTTGCTATTAAATGCAGAAAGAGACTACTTATACGCACTGGAGACTAAATCATTGATTAATTTGAATACAAGTGGTGTCAAACCAAAACAAAAGTTATTGATTACTAGATTAAGAAGTAGTTTATCATCTGTTAATGAGTTAATTTCCATCAGTGGTAATGAAGAAGATTTTATCAAAAAATTAGAATTGTTGATATATAAAGAGTTGGTTAATGGTTATTACTCAATCAATGTTAAAAAATGGAATAATGCAATCAAATCATATTCAATTGCAAGAATCGCATTACAGTTTTTAGAACAGTTCAATCAATCACAAAACGTGCTATACAAAGATATCATTGAGGAGACTATTGATGAACATTTCAAGTTGGCTATTTACAGAGATTCTAAAAGCACTACTATTGATTTAACTGATTATTCCAAGAAAATAATTAAAGAACATTTACAATCAAATGATATTTATAGATTAATATCCACTAAAGATGAATCATTCTTGAAACAGACTGCTGAATCTGAACTAATTAAAAATATTTCATGGAGATCTTATGAAGCCAAAGTTAATGATGAAACAACATCTAAATTATTATCAAAGGTTTCTAAAATTGAATTAAATTCATTCGAATCTTTTGATTTGGCTATCCAATTATGGCAACAAATACTCGATAACCATTCATCATACATCACCAGAACTATTCAAGATGATGAAGAACAAGATGATCAAATCTTACTAGCATACATCAAATATAATTCTTTATTGACAAGAGTTAAGAGAGATGAAAGTTTAATATCTAAAAACAAAAAAGAATCTTTAAGAATCCTAGACTCCATCAATTCAACATTACTAGAGGTCATTGAACTACCTGGTGTTTATTCAGATGATGAATTGAATTCAAATTTAACAAGTTTGGTCAATTATTATAAGAGTTATAAATTGAATATCTTGAGTTTACACTTCTTCAGCATCAAGCAATACTCTAAAAGTTTACTATTGTCATCAAAAGCATTAGACTTCTTAAAAGATTCAGAAATCACAATTGATTTAGGTGATTTAATTACAAATGATAAAATCAACACTTTATCCACACAAATCAGCTCATTAAAGCAAAATTGCCATGTTTTAGCACAGATCGAAATCACATTACCAAAAGATAAATCCATCAGTGATGACATCAACAGATTTCATAATTCCTATAATAACATTGTCAGTTTAGAACTTGAACCAATTCCAATCAAACCTGTTTTGTTTGATGTTGCCTATAATTACATTTCTTACACTAAAGAAACCGCACAAACTCCACAAAAAACTCCAGTGCCACAAGAAGCAGCAACTCAAGAGGAATCTTCCAAAAAGAAAGGTTTCTTTGGTTTATTTAGCCGTTAAAAGTGGATTAATTAATGAATCTGTACACCATTTTAGTGTAGTTTTGTATAGCCTTTTTTAACCGACACCCGATCACCACAAATATTTCTCCAGTTTTCGAACAAAGCGAGTAATCTCTTTGTTTACTCTTATTACTATTGTTATTACTACTATCACCATCTTATCGTCATGACCGTGCTGGAAAACTACGCTGCTGGTCCAGTGTTGGTCGCTGTGGAGTTCAATGACGAGTACTCAGAATTCACGAGTGTTTCACTCTCTCAAGATTTGAAAATGGGGCTATTTAATGGAGTTGGTAATAACACTCAAAGATACATATCTTTGAAATACGTTGGTTGCGATCTATTCAACAGATTCATCACCTATAAAGTCAATGATGAGTTCATTTCTGGTTCAAATAAAATCAAAGTTAATGATTCATTCAGATTCAAAGACACTTCTAATGTGACTATTGATAAGGCCTTAGTCATTAAGAATGATCCAATTGGTATCACTAAGGCAATTTTATCATTTCCTGAGGAACTTTATAAATTATTGAAAAATCATTCAGGAAATGAATTGTTCAATGTGTTGAAAAGACAATTAGGCTTTGAATTGATTCATGAAGGTTTAAATAATTCGATGTGTAAAGTGTTGTTATGTGAGCCTGTTGATCAAGGTTTATTGACTGAGAAATCTGTAATTACGCTAATCAAGGATAAGGAAATGAATGACGTTGAAGATGGTAAAATTTTTATTGATGATTTGAGGTTAGACATTTCTTCATATTTGAATAAAGTTCCATTAGAAGCGACTTTCAAAACTAAATCATTAACTACTTCGTTTATTCATTCAATTCCACTTCCTTTTGAAACTGATGATACTGAAAATGTGGGGTATCTAACCACTTCTGATTTATCCAAAGTTGGGATTCATAGTGGTGATTACGTTGAGGTTGTGATTAATGAAACTACTACAAAATTGATTAAATTATTATCATTTATTGAACCGAATAATTATGAAGATGGTACAATTCACCTATCCCCGATCTTCCTAATAAACAATGGATCAGCTAATTCAATAAGAATTCAAAAACCGAAGATTAAGAAGAATCTATCATCAATTCCAATTGCTAATTCAATAAATATTGTCAAAATTGCATCACCACAATCATTAAGAAAAGTTAATGAGTTACCATTTATGTCTAATTTAAAGACATATTTTGAAACAAAACAACGAATCGTCTCCATTAATGACCTGATCCCAATCTCATTTGATTCAATCCTTGCAAAATCTTTATCTTCTTCTCAAAATCCAGAAACTTCAATTCCATTGGGGAATCCAGACACCGTTATTTGGTTTAAAATCTTAGATATTAATGGATTACAGAACTCAAATGAGCAATTCATTGTTGATCCATCTCATACTTCAATGTCCCAATCTGGCACAGTCAATAAAAGAATCCCAGACTTGAGTTTTGATTGGTTAAGTTATTTAGGATTAGATTCTAATTTCAATTATCTGGATGGGAAAGACGAAGTTTTCGGATATGCTAAGAAACTATCTAAGTTGATCAAAAGTAGTAATACTAAAAAGACGTTGAAGACCACTGTGTTAATTCAATCTTTGAATAGAAACGTTGGGAAATCATTTATAGTTGAGAATTTAGCACAAAGATTAGGATTACATCTTTGTGTAATTGATGGATATGAAGTGATTAATCCAACTTCAGAATCCAAAACAATAGGTTTCATTAGGGGATTATATGATAAAGTGGTTGAGCAAACGAATGGATTAATCGTTTATCTGAAACATATTGAAGCACTAGCTAAGAAGACTGAAGATGAAAAGCCAAGTTTATTAGCTTCAAAATTAACAGAATTAATTCAAGACTATACTAATTCAGGTACGATTTTCATCGCTTCTACAAATGATGCAGATAAGATTCCTGAAGAATTAAGATCTCACTTCAGATTTGAAATCGAAATTCCAGTTCCTAGTGAAGAAGAAAGAAGGAGAATCTTTGAATTTTTACTGAAATCACACAACATTGAACTAAGAAACGATGTTTCTTTATCCACATTATCACTACAAAGTGCAGGTCTATCACCAAGGGATCTTTTATCAATCGTTAAAAATGCACAGAGTTTAGCATGGGATAGAATGGAAGAAATTGCAGAAGAGCTCAAAATACAATTTGATCAATTAACAAACAATAATCCTATTAAATTGATTCCTGATGATTTTGAAAAATCAATCAATGACGCAAGATCAAAATTCAGTGATTCTATAGGAGCTCCGAAGATTCCAAATGTTAAATGGTCAGATATTGGTGGATTAGATTTAGTTAAAGATGAAATTTTAGACACTATTGATATGCCATTAAAACATCCTGAATTATTCGCAAATGGTGTTAAAAAGAGAAGTGGGATTCTATTTTATGGTCCACCAGGGACAGGTAAAACATTATTAGCTAAAGCCATTGCAACGAATTTTTCATTGAATTTTTTTAGTGTCAAGGGCCCCGAATTATTAAACATGTATATTGGTGAATCTGAAGCAAATGTTCGTAAAGTTTTCCAAAGGGCAAGAGATGCAAAACCATGTGTTGTGTTTTTTGATGAATTAGATTCAGTTGCCCCTAAAAGAGGTAATCAAGGTGATTCAGGCGGTGTTATGGATAGAATCGTTTCCCAATTATTAGCTGAACTAGACGGAATGAGTGGTGGTGATTCAGGTGATGGTGTATTTGTGGTTGGTGCGACTAATAGACCTGACTTATTAGATGAAGCATTATTAAGACCAGGTAGATTTGATAAGATGTTATATTTGGGGATTTCAGATACTCATGAAAAGCAACAAAAGATTCTAGAGGCACTAACCAGAAAATTCAAATTAGATCCATCTGTTAATTTACAAAACGTTGCTGAGTCATGTCCTTTCAATTTCACAGGTGCTGATTTTTACGCGTTATGTTCAGATTCAATGTTGAATGCAATGACTAGAATCGCAGGTGATGTTGATAAAAAAGTAAATAAGTTTAATAGTGGGAGACCAGAAGGTGATAAAGTCTCAACAAGATGGTGGTTTGATAATATTGCAACAAAGGATGATATTAACGTTTTAGTGAAGGAAGAAGATTTCTTAAAAGCTAGAAATGAATTAACTGCAAGTGTTTCAGCTGAAGAATTGGAACATTATTTGAGAGTTCGTGAAAATTTTGAAGGTGGTAAAAAGCAGCAAGTTAAGTGAACACGAAGGTAAGAATACTTCATGAAGACTCATTCATCATTCATATATATATTCATTATTTAATTTCGTACTCTTAATTTTTAACTGCCAATCAGTCATACCCTAACTTCAGGGTTGAATATAGTCAAACACTTCCATTTCGAATTCCTTGCGGTTTCCCAACTTCTATCATCTAAATCAACTTGAAAATTACGCCATCTTAACCAAATGTCAATCTTTTGATCAAATCCTCCACCTTTCTCCAGTGGTTCACTAAATCTCTCAATCAATTCCCTTCCAGTATGAGCCAATGAGATCCCCAGTGGTATCAAATGTTTCTTCACTGTGCTAAACCTCGTATCAATCGCAAAGAAATCAATTGAATCTAATACATTATCTATGAAAGTAAATGAGATGCCATCATTATAAAATGAATAAATCATGGTATTTTGGCCTAGTTTTTTCAATATCCCGTCGAAAAACATGATTCCAAAAAGCTCCACCATCTCCTTATCATCCAAAGCCTTCCCTATCAGCCTGTACCAATCAATTGCGTCCATTTCACTCTCTAAATCAAACAGCAGAAATCATTGAAATTCAAGTCAAATTTATGTAGCACGGGCCTTGAGTTACGGGCGATGAGAATGAATTCCGATTTCAGATTCGGATTTAAATTTATTTTTTTTTCGTTTTTTCTCTCTTTAAATCATTGGAAAATCAAACAATAAATCTAATTTAAAATGTTATCAAATTACGAGCAGAAACCGTTTGATGCCATCACAGTCAAACCAAATGAGAAGAAAAGTACGTATATACCCCCACTTGCCTTTTTCCCGCCTTCCAATTCAGCTTACTAACCGTGTTTTTTTTCTCTCAGGAGTCGCATACTTTTACGATGCTGATGTTGGTAACTATGCTTATGGTGCTGGTCATCCAATGAAACCACACAGAATAAGAATGGCACACTCGTTGATTATGAATTATGGACTATACAAGAAAATGGAGATTTACAGAGCCAAACCTGCAACCAAACAAGAAATGTGTCAATTTCACACTGATGAATATATTGATTTCTTAAGTAGAGTTACACCTGATAATTTAGATATGTTCCAAAAGGAAAGTGTTAAATTCAATGTTGGGGATGATTGTCCTGTCTTTGATGGGTTGTATGAATTCTGTGGGATTTCAGGTGGTGGGTCCATGGAAGGTGCAGCTAGATTAAATAGAGGTAAATGTGATATTGCAATTAATTACGCTGGTGGTTTACATCATGCTAAAAAATCAGAAGCTTCAGGGTTTTGTTATTTGAATGATATCGTCTTGGGGATCATTGAATTGTTAAGATATCATCCAAGAGTTTTATATATTGATATTGATGTTCATCATGGTGATGGTGTTGAAGAAGCATTTTACACAACTGATAGAGTCATGACTTGTTCATTCCATAAATACGGTGAATTTTTTCCAGGTACAGGTGAATTAAGAGATATTGGGGTTGGTAAAGGTAAGAATTATGCAGTCAACGTTCCACTAAGAGATGGGATTGATGATGCCACTTATAAATCTATTTTTGAGCCATTGATTGGTAAAATCATGGAATGGTTTCAACCTAGTGCTATTGTCTTACAATGTGGTGGTGATTCGTTATCTGGTGATAGATTAGGTTGCTTCAATCTATCCATTAATGGACATGCTAATTGTGTTAATTTTTGTAAAAATCTAGGTGTTCCATTGATGGTTCTAGGTGGAGGTGGTTATACTATGAGAAACGTCGCTAGAACTTGGGCTTATGAAACAGGGATCTTAAACAATGAACTTTTAGATCAGGATCTACCATATAATGATTATTATGAATATTATGGTCCGGATTATAAATTAGACGTTAGATCTTCAAACATGTATAATGCTAACAGTCCAGAATATTTGGACAAGGTGTTGAATCAAATCTTTTCTAATTTGGAAAACACAAAATTTGCCCCAAGTGTTCAAATTAATGATGTTCCTAGAGATGCTGAAGATTTAGGAGACGAAGATGAAGATTTACCAGATGCAATTGATACGAAAGGTGGTTCTCAATTCGCTAGAGATAATATTATAACGCCAAAGAATGAGTTTTATGATTGAATTCAATAAAAGATCAGCAGTTATCAAAGTTTTATCTTTCTTCAGTTCAATCCATATCAGTTATTGTATTAAGTAAAAACCATTCAAAATGTATTTAATATTTTATCAATCTTTTTATCGTTGATTATATAATGCCGTATTCAGAAAGTTGATGATGTAGATATACTCAAGATCAGAAGATTATCTAACTAAATAAAGTGCAAAACTCAAATGTTAGGAACCATGCAATTGCATTCTTCTTAGTAATCTATGGTGATATTCGTAAGGGAAATACTTTGCCTACTGAAGAGAACAATTATAAGTATCCCGATATATATAATACTATTTCATATATATATATATATGTGGAATCTGATTATACAACCACAATCACAACAAATCATTGCTTATTTTCCGAATTAAAAGCATCGACACTCAACAAATAAGCAAGAATTCACCGCAATGAGACCTCAGACATCACAATTTATCGCTAAATTCGGTCTTCGCTATCCAATAATCCAATCTCCAATGGCTGGGGCAAGTACTGTTGAAATCGCAGCTACTGTCACTAATAAAGGTGGGATCGGCTCACTTCCATTGGGTTCAGCAAGTGATGACCCAGAGACTATCAGAAATCAAGTGAGAAGGTATCAGAAGTTGATTGATGAAGAGAAGGATATGAGGCTAGTGAATCTGAATTTCTTCAGTCATGATCCAATCCAACGTGATACCCTAAAAGAACAGAATTGGATTGATAAATATGCAAAGATCTATGAAGAATACAATATTGAAACAAATGATGGTGGTGTTAAGACTTTGAATCAGCTATACGGAACGTTTAAAACAATCACTGACATAACACATCCTACAATCAAGACATTGGTTGAATTAAATCCAAAAATCATAAGTTTTCATTTTGGGATCCCATCCGTCTCTATAATCAAACACTTTCAATCATATGGCATAAACGTATTTATCACAGCCACATCACAAGATGAATTCAGACAACTATTAGATGTTGGAGTAGATGGTGTTGTTTTACAAGGTTGGGAGGCAGGTGGTCATCGTGGTAATTTTATCGCAAATGATCCAAATGATGAACAATTATCAACAGAGGACTTATGTAAAATTGCCATTGAATATATAGATGGTGCAAAATTGGAGAATGTACCATGGTTGATTGCAGCTGGTGGGATCTCAGACGTTGAAGATATTCAAAAATTAATTGATTTGGGAATCGCTAGTGTTCAAGTTGGTACTGTATTCTTACCATCTTCACAATCAAGCATTTCACAGCATATGAGAAATGTATTGAAAGATCCATTCAATAGAAAGACGATCATGAATCCATCAATTTCAGGACGGAATTTGCGAACTGTTGAAACACCATTTTTAATTGAATTGAATGAAGGTGTTAAAAATGAAGAGATTCCTGATTATCCATTACCTTACTATGCATTCAAAACTTTGAATAAAGATGCTGGAAAAAGTAATGAATTTAATGCATTACTTGCTGGCTCTGGGTATTTTAGAGCGTGGAAGGGAACAGAAAATACTTGTGAAATATTTGATTTATTATCAATGGGATTAAAATGGGAATAGTTGGAAGTATGTATTTTTATGAAAGTGATTCTTTATACGGTTTATGACAATATACATGGTACATAATATGAATAAATAGATAATTATTGAATCAGTCAAAGTATTGAGAGTTCTATTTTTTTCTTTTTTTTTAAAAAGAATTTGAATTAATAACAGAGAATAAATCTATACTTGAAATACTAGATTATTTTCCAAGACTTATTATCACGACACGTTAGAAAACTAGTGATACCCATATCTTAATAACGCAAACATAACTGTAATTACTATGGTCCGTATTACTGTAACACTATTTATCTTCATCACTCAATTCATTTTGTTCTTCATGCTGTTCTTCAGTTTCATCTACATCTTCGTCTTCTTCATCTTCATCCTCTTCAATATTGGTTTGATCCACGTCAATATCCATTTCCTCATCACGCTGTTGTTCTTCCTGATCTTCTTCAGGATTGGTCAATTTAACAATTGTACTGAAAACATCCATATTTTTACCATAATTAGCCTTTGTCTCCTCAATTTCCTTTATCAACGAATCTCTATCCTTGATAAGATTATTATTAATTTCTTTTAACTTACTCAAATTATCCCTAAGATCAACTTGGATTTGAACTTGATTTCCTGGTAATTTCCTGATCTTCTTTTTATCTTCTTCAATATCTAAATCCTTAAACATCTTTTCGTACTTCTCTTCATCTAATTTAATCTCTTTATCTCCAAAAGATCTTATAAATCTATTAATTTCACTGATCTTAGTTGCATTTGCCTGTAATTCACCTATCTTCTTCTTCAATAATAATGACTTCTTTAATAGCACTTCTTTATGTTTATCTGAATTGTTGTTATCCCTAACCACTGCTTTATTCTCCTCGATTAAGTTCTCCATCATCAGTTTCTTCTTATCGACGGCCAATGTAGCACTTATGTAATCCTTGATCAACTCTTCTCTCAATTTGATCAACTCTGCTTTGGGCTTCCCATGGTCTAATTCTAAGTTATTGATGGTGGTGGAATCAGCGATGAAATTCGACACACCGATCCCAAATAGTCGGTTGAGGTTCGAACTGATGAAAACCTCCGGGAGTTTGCTGTCTGGTAATGGCATTTACACGTGATTGATTATTCGTTGATAGAAGTATTGGTTGATATAGTAATTGTTTGTTTTTGTTTTTTGTTTTTTGTTTTTTGTTTTCTTTTTTCATTTTAATACAATACATAAGAAATCATAAAAGACTGTCCAAAATGAAACTAATATGGGACAAATTCGACACATTTGATGCTTTGAAACTGACTGAAAACGCTTTAAGCTTGACATTCCAGCAAAATTTACTAAATTTGGCCAAATATTCAGCTAATTATGACATTGATTTGATTACGTCCCTTGTGATGACACTACCAGTTGATTTAAAACCATGGATTCATTCCATATTATTACATTTTACACCAATTGAGATTGATTTGAATGAATTGTTGTATGTTTTAAAGTGTATTACGGTCGTGGAATATGAAATAAACGATAAAAATGTGGTAAATTATGAACTTGAGACTATTGTCAAGTATTTGAATAAACAAAATAAGGAACTCATGTTTGATTCTGATGACGAGTTAAGTTTGATCAAATGTCATATAAGAAAACGAGTAGGATTCTTAAATCAAATTGAATTGAGGAAATTCATGGACTCTTTAAATATTGAACATTCCAAGAGATCAATATTGATGAATTGGTTTCAATTGAATGTTGATCCAAGTTTCAAATTCATGATTTCTGTGCAACAATTTGAGTGTATACCTCCCCTGAATAACATCAATGAGTTCATAGAGATGTGTTACGAAAGATGTGACTATGAAATTGGGAACGTGTTCAAGAATTATTTAAAAGTTGTTCCATTGGATAAGATTATAAATTTCAATGATAATAAATTTAAGAGTTTGAATGATATTGACTTCAGATTGGTTGTGGGGATATACTCTATTTTGATTGAATATCATGAAACTGATGAACTGATTGGAAATTTTAAGGCAAGATTTATTGACATTGTAATGGATCATCAGTATGACACTAAATCCTTGGATTTCATCCATGATAAATTATCAGAATTACAATTAACTTCTTTAGTACACACCGTTGAAACGTGCAAATTATTCAAATTTAGTAATTTGAATGAAATTGATGAAATCAAACTGTCTAAAGAATTACAACTGGAAACATTATCGAACTTATTACAAGATAATAATTTAAATCATTCTTCGATTAAAAAACTATTACCTATTCAACTGGAATATTTCAACTTAATTCCGATTGATGAATTCTATGAAATAATACTAAACTCATTACTGAAAACTAACAATTTTAATCTCATAAACCTGCTACCAAAGCCCAACCTCAAGAATCTTCAAACTTTATTAGTTAATAAATTTTGGTTCTATTTCATGTATGAATTTAATAATTGTTATAAAATACTAGATCATTTACCCGATCAATACACCACGCTACTAACGTCCATGTCTTCATTAAATGGAATTAACTCAACTGATCTATTGAATAGTAGCGGTATACAAATCTTAGAAAAATTATATCAACTTAATGAAGCTCAATATAAAGAATATTTCAAAATTTTCAAAATATTTAATTCAATGGCTAGTTTATTACCATATTTAGCTATTAGTGAACTTAAAATAATTCAAACTTCAATTGAATTTGCGATAGTGGAGAATGATTTTGAATTTATGATTGATGAGTCTTTCAAATTATTAGAAATGATGAGCCAAAGTAATGATAAGTCAGATGATAATAATGAAGTTTGGTTATTGATATATAAAGTAACAAAAATAATAACTATCAATTATTCAAATGGTGAAATTAATGAAATTGAAATGATTATTTCAAACCAAAAATTATTACTAAGATTATTGAAATTCGTTCCAGTTAATAACATCAATTACATTATTGAAAATTATTCGCAATTGAAAGATTTGATCCAATCAAAGAAAGTTGAATAATCCAAGGGTAAATGACTACTAATAAAACCATGTACATCTACTCCTTATTATGTAAGTCATAAATTCATTCATTATTTATCTATTTAATTATATCCATTAGTTTCTATTTCCCAATCTTCTCTTCTTATTACTATTAGCACGAGACAAGGGTAATTCATCAGCATCAACGTATAAATCATCGTCACCATCAGTCAATTCAATTATTTCGTTATCTTGATTATTCTTTTCTTTCAAATTCATCTCATTTAAATAATGATCAACATCTTTCAAATTATTATAAAATTCTAAAACTTCAGGATGAACAAACACTTTATCCCTATTGAAATTTAACACTTGTAATCCTTCCCTTGAAACAGCCCTTGATAAAGCAACGTAAGCTTGTCCCTTTTCAAAAACTCTGCCCAAATTGACTTTAACTTTAGGTAATGTTTGGCCTTGCGATTTATGGATTGATAAAGACCAAGCAAGAATCAAAGGAAGTTGAACCCTTGAGACTAGCGGATCTCCCTTTTCATCTTCAACGGTCCATGTTTCAGCTTGGACTAATACCGTTCTTGATGTTCCATCAGGAGTTAAGAATTTAACTAATGGTGATTTTGCACCTCTTGAAGACTGTCTTAATGATTTTATCAATTTTTTCTTTCTTTTAATGTTTTCTAGAACTTCTTCATCATCTGAGTCAATTTCATTCAAGAATTCAAATATTGAATCTTCTAATTGACTTGATTTAATTTCATCAATTGGAATGAAATCATCATTTGGATTAAAGTCAACATTTGTCTTACCTTCTTCCTTTTTACGTTTCAGTAATGCCCTTTTGACAACAATATCTTCATCCATCATGATATCCATTTCAATTTGAGTATATGCTAAATAAGTTGCAGTATCCATAAAATCAACAACTTTACCTAAAGAACCATTAACTAAATTCTCATCCATATTTTTGATCATCATCACCTGTGCTCCCTTCTTCAATTCTAATCTCTTTGGTGCCATGAAATTTGATAATAATCTTTCTCTTTGATCTTCATCTGTTAGGATACCACCATCTTCAGCAATATAAATTTCTGATGGTTCATTAATGCTTTTTAATCTATAGTTATTCGCTTGATCAACTTCCATTCGTGTAGAAAATAGTTCAGCAGGAATGATACCATCATTTGTAGTCAATGGTCTTTGTAATTCAAGGAATTTTTTAGCAGATTCATCAGATACAATACCTAATCTCATATCATTCAACATTTCAACAAATTCAGAATCCCCCTTTTGTCTAAAAACGGTGGTTAAAGTAATTGATAAATCCATTGTTCTTTTCCATGAATCAGAGTTGAAACAGAATCTATTCTTTTGATTATCATGTTCCTTAATAACTGGTGGTAATTGGAAAAAATCACCACATGCAACAACTTGTATTCCACCGAATGGCTCATCATTCTTCCTTATTGAACAAGCTATATTATCTAACTTGTCGAATAAATCCCCTGAAATCATTGAAATCTCATCAATGATTAAAACTTTACAATTTTTCCATTTTGTTTTAGATTTTTTACTTCTATTGATCTTTTTCAATAAATCTTGATATGGTTCTCTACCTAACCCGATCCCTGCGAATGAGTGTAGCGTTGTACCGCCAACATTAATAGCAGCTAATCCAGTCGATGCGGTGATTGCAATTGCACCATCTTCTCTTCCATATTTTGCCTTTAATGATTTGATGATTGATCTCAACAAAATAGATTTACCAGTCCCTGCAGAACCAGTATAAAATAGATTTTTACCTTGCATGACTAGATTTTGAATTTTTTCTTGTTCATGAGACAATGAAATTGGTAAAACTTTTTTCAATTGAGGTTGTCTAAAATCTTTAAATATTCTTTTTTCGATTATTTCATCTTCTTTGGGTTCATCGACTATCGTGGACATCTTTCTTGAATTTAACTGTTGCATATCTAGTACTGAAGATCTTTGGGTGGATAGAAATATATGACCATTATTCTTATTATTATTGATATTGGATTTGATAGTAGGTTTAGGTGCTGTGAATTTAGGTATATTAAATTTTTTGATATATTCATCCATTTTTGGGTAGACCTCTTTCTTTGAGGCTGACTCGTCAACTTTAGTAGGTGACTCATGCACTGATTTCAGAGTTGAGCTGAAAAGTGGCGGTGAAGATAACTGTTTTGGAGGTGGATTGAATACATTACCATTGTATAATGTTTCAGTTCTATGATATGCTGGCGAGGAAGTCTCCAGATCACTGATCTTGATGGAGACAGAATTGTCTTGCATTTTGGGTATAGATGATACATTTGATTTACTCTTTGAAGCGGTTTTCGAGGGACTTTTCAGGTTTATTGAATTTAAAGATAATTCTAAATCATCATCAGAAAAATCTGAATTAAAATCATCTTCGAATATTTTATTTCGTGGTTTCACGGGAGATTTCTGTACTGATGTGAGTTTCACAGGACTTCTTCTCTGCAGTGGCGATTGTTGTAAAAGGTCATCAAGCGAAGAATCAGAGGAGAAAGATTCATCGAACGCCTTCAAATCTTGAGAGTCTATCAATTTTGGACATTTTTGGGCCATTCTTGGGAGAAAAGATTTCTTCACTGGGGATATGATTCTTGCTATTGACATTCAAGGTGGTAGGTTGCTTGGGTCTGAAACACTGAAGTGTCTCTTTCTATGAGTTTAAAACCAGCAGCTTTTGGCTCTCTTTTATATATATTGGAATTTTGTTTAGATGAAACATTTTTAAAACGCGTCTAGATATTTCGCGAAAATTACTAAAATGGGTTGAGGGTCTTCTACTCGGCTTTACTCGGATTTTGTACCATTGGTAACATTTTATTTGGACTATAGCAGAAATAGTTTCAATTTCGAATCATTAAACAATAAACAACTGGTAGATTTTTTACAAGTTTGATGCGATTAAATATATGAGATGTGGGATGTGTATTAATAAAGTGCTAAATTAATGAAATTCTTATAAAATCAACTGTACTTTACCTATGAATATGTTTTTTGATCATTGACTACAATCACTGTTCGCAATAATACTAAGAATTTAAATTAAAACATTCTTATAAACTAAAAGTGATTATTCATTAATCATTATTCCCATTCTTGAAATTTATTTAATCAAAACTTGTTTACACAATAAAAACATACTTCTCATTCCAATAGTGATTGCATCTATCTTCACTTTGAGATATTTCTTCAGTTAAACAAGTTGATTTCTTCAAAT
>PPNI02000089.1:0-17622 GCA_003707195.2 Phaffomyces antillensis
TGAAGCAGTCGATATAATTGGTTAGATAGATGCAGGAACTACAGTAACTGGATATTAGTCATTGAAACGTAATTTATAGTATATATAGATGGGATTCCTGAATAATAAGTCTGAAAAGATTTATAGGAAGAAACCCTTTCAGAATACATATTTTGACACTACAAAGTAAATACTTGTTATAAAAAGAAAATCACCACTCTGGCTTCTATATGATACACCGTCTTCATCGAACATTTTCGACAATTTTAATGGACTTTTGCTACATGTGCTGTTATGTTGAAGATAAGATTTAACAGCACGTAAGAGAGACTTCATGGCCAAGTTGGTTAAGGCGTGCGACTGTTAATCGCAAGATCGGCAGTTCAATCCTGCCTGAGGTCGTTTTTTATTTTTTTGCTTTTTGATCTGAGTAAATCATTTAGAAGAACACTTCCAGATTATGATTTCTAGTTACTTTAAACTACTCTACAATCCAATATGATATACAGACTTTTCTTTTGTTTTCCCTTCTACTATAGTATAATAAATTATTATTCATTGACTATACAGAATGAAATCTAATAATATTGAGAGATCTTCAATTTAAGTTGTGGCTGTTGGATTAGGTTCCCCATTTCTCTCTTCCAAAACTTTCAAAGCGACTTGTCTTCTTCTTTCAGCTGCATTTCTTGAATCTGATGAATTACTGTTATTATTATGACCAGTTAATCTTCTATTAGCTATCAAATTACCTTGTTCTATTTCATTTTGGTTAAAACCATCAATTAAACCTGATTGAACTGCTAATAAATAGAATTGTTCAAAAATTGGTGATAATATCACATGTGTGACATTTGGGAAAAATGAAACTAAACTAAAAGTTTCTGAAGCATCACCTTTTAATTTCTGAACACCAACTGAATTTGAAGGTAAAATTGGATCAATAACATTAGTTTGATAGAATCTCAAATAAATCCAAGAAGTTAAAAATCCTAGCCATGTTTGTAAGAATGGATTTGATGATTGATTAATTATCGAAATTATTAATGATATAACTAGGGTTAAAAATGGAATATGTTTAACTCTACCACTAATGCCAGCAACGAAGTTGATTGAATGTTCAGGGATCAATTGTTTGAAAATAACGATGAACCCTATCAAGATTGATAAATTACCGTCAACTGGGATATCTTGGAAATTACCACCAAGACCTAATAAATTCAAAAAAATCAAAGAAATTGAATTCAGTAAATTAGAGATTGAACCAATTATAACAACAAATACAATCAATTCTTTACTTGACCAAGATCTTTCAACAAATTTACCAGCAAATAAAGTGATTATGAATGAGAAAAAATATCTCCAAATCTTGATATCTATAAAGATTGAAGTTAAAATTGTCCATGGATTAAATAGAGTATAATTTGGAACTAGTTGTAAATATGGGATAATAATTTGATTGAATTTAAGATCTTTGTTGGTTGGAGATATGTCATTATAAATTTTAATTCTTAAGTATTGTACTAATAATGAGAAAGCTGTCAATCCAATTAATAGTAATCTTGTTGCAGGAGGGATATTTAGTATTTTCTTCAAGTTCAATGAAGAAGTGAGTGGGGATGACATTTTGGAGTATATGAAGCCAATAGCAGCTAAGACTAGTAGACCCAGTTTGGAAATGTGAAACTGAAGTGAATCTCGATATAGAAAAGAAAACGATAAACAATAGAAAAATGCGAGTATTGTTTTGAGAAAAACGGAAAGTGGAAAAAATATTATGTAATCACTGTTATGTAATTATTATATAATCACATAAATGTGGTGTCTGGATGTTTATTGGTTATTCTGACATGTGAATTTTTACATATTCCGATTTAATGTGAGAAAGAGAGTATTAAAAGCATTTTGTGGTGTTGATATTCACTATCAGATCAGCAGAAGACCAGCAATGACAGTGAATGAAAAGAAACAGAAGATTCCTAGAAAGAGAGTTTCAATGTTGAGCAGTGATCAGAAGAAGAAACATCACATCGAATCAGAACATAAAAGAAGACAGGCAATACGCGATGCCTTTGTTAAATTAGTTGAGCTGGTACCTGAATTGCAACCAAAAGACGCTAGATCTGAGGCTTTGATATTGACGAAATCCACTGAGTACTTGATTGAGTTGTATGGAAAACATGAAGAATTAATTCAAAGTTTAGAAACTAAAAACATACAAATTGATAAATCTTTGAAAATATCAATTCCTTCAACTTATAAGAACAGATAGTCTTTTGCATATTCACCATCAACACTGAAAATTTCATATACAAAAATGATGTCAAATCGTTCAATCTTGATGAATTCACGGTTTAATTCGTCAACGATCAATCAATCAAGACAGCCGCCAATGACAACAATAACAACAGCTGCCGCCCATTTAATACCAGACAGAACAATCTGCTCCATTACAGTATCCTCAAAGGTAGATGTCAATGTTGGCTTATGCTTCATAAACACTTCAACTGGTGAAGTCACGCTAAGTGGAATCTTAGACTCTCAGACTTATGTTAGAACTATTCATAAGTTGAACATTCATGAACCAACAGAGATCTTATTACCAACTTCGTATTTGACGCCAATTCCTAATAAGTTGGTGTCTATATTGAAAGCTAACTTATCTAACGTTAAAATCATTGGTTTGGAGAAGAGATGTTTCAATAGAGATAATGGATTAGATGACATTGAAAGATTATCATTTGATACTCAAAAGCAGTATTTGAAAACAGTTTTAAATGATCAATATTTCATATTGGCATCTTTGAATTCCTCAATTGGTTATTTACAGAAAACCAAATCTTCAATGAATAACATGATATTTGATAAACTAAGATTCAAATTTGAACCCTCTGAAAGCACAATGTTCATTGATTCTTCAACTGTCAAGAATTTACAACTTATTACAAATTTTAATGATCCTAAAGGTTTAACATTATTCAAATTCATGAATCATACAATTACTAAAATGGGTGAACGAATCTTAAGAAGTAATATCTTGCAGCCATTAACTGATGAATCTAGTATCTTAGAAAGATTGAAAGCAGTTCATGAACTAAACTCTAATAATTCATTATTAGAGTCTATAAGAATAGAATTGAAAAATTGTCAAGATTTGGATAAATTATTCTCAGTGATGTTATTGATTAAAAATCAAGATTTCAATAATAATCAAAGAATTAATCAAATAATCTTAGTTAAACAGGCAATTCAAATTTCTTTATTTATTGGTGAAGAATTAAATAATACAACGAATAACTCATGTTATCTATTAAATCAAATTAAAGAGATTTTGAACGATAAAGATTTGATAAAAATCAAAAATATAATAGATGAATTTATCAATGAAGATTGTTATTATGCATCAAATAATTTTGATATGAAAAATCAAATGTGTTTTGCTGTCAAATCTGGTAAGAATGGATTATTAGACATTTCAAGACAACTATATAAATCGTCAATTGATGAAGTTTTATCAATGATAACTTCATTATCTGAAGAGTTTAATTTGAATTTAGAACAAAGTTATAACGCTAAAAGAGGGTTTTATATCAAGTTGAATAAAAAAGATATAGATATCAATGACCTACCAATTGAATTTATCAATAAAGTTATTAAAAAAAATTATATCGAATGTACCACATTAGATATTATCAAGTGTAACTCAAGATTAGATGATTCATTAAATGAAATATTAATGATAAGCAATCAAATCATTGAAAGTTTAATTGATGAAGTGTCAACTTATTTACCATTGTTATTCATGATTGCAGAAGCATTAGCATTATTAGATTTGATTCAATCATTAAGTTTTATATCATCAAAGAAACATTATTCGTGTCCAGAGTTTGGTACAAATATAGAATTAAAATCAACAAGACATCCAATTGCAGAAACAATCATATCAAATTTCAGATCTAATGATATTATATCTATTAAAAATTTATCAAACTTTCAAATAATAACAGGTACAAATATGAGTGGTAAATCAATTTACTTGAAACAGATTGCAATGATTTCAATAATGGCCCAAATGGGTTGCTTTATTCCATGTGATTCAGGGATTCTCAAAATATTTAAGAATTTGAAAGCCAGACTTTGTATTGATTTAGGTAATATTTCAAATGGTTCAAGTTTTGCTAAGGAGATGAAAGAAATGGTTTGTATATTAGAGGAGATCAATGAAGATTCATTGGTTATCATTGATGAATTAGGTGGTGGATCAAGCATTAATGATGGATATTCGATTTCATTGGCAATCTGTGAAGAATTAATCAAATCAAATTCGACAGTTTTCATTTCTACACATTTCCATAAATTATCAAATAATCTAAGTACAAAACCGGGAGTTATACAAAATCATATGAAAACTAATATCATTGATAAAGATATCAAGATGGAATTCAAATTAGTCAATGGAATCTCAGATTCTAAAAGATATGGGATCGATATCGCAAATAAATTTTTCAATGATTCAATTATTAAAAGATCCAAAGAAATATCCAATAGTTTAGAATATCCAGAAAAGATTAGAAAACATGAAGAAATCGAGTTATTGAAAGCTAAAAAGTTCCACAATCTAGTTGCTGTTTTGAAGTATGTTTATGAAGGAGATTCAATGACTCAGTCTTTATTATTAAACATTCAAAACGAATTTATCAATAATTAATTGATATATTTATAGTCTCAGTGCAGTTGTAACCGAATTCGCTTCCGCAAAAAAAAAAAAAGTAATCAAATCAAATTAATTGAACACAAATATATAACCGTATAAACAACCACCAAACGCACAAATCATCAAGCACTACTACACTATGCGCTCCTCCATGATCCTCAAACACGTCCACTCCATCAAATTCACTGGTGGAAAACACACATTCACCGTTGATCCAGCCATCAAATTACATCCATTTTCATCAGGAATACTTCCAGGTTCCCCAGAGGCAATCAAGGTGAGCTCATTACCTAAAAGAGCACCAACTCCAGCACCAAAGAAGAAGATTGAACAAGTGAAATCATGGACCGGTTTGAAACCAAGTGATAAAGAATATCAATTCACTTCTGTTAAACAATTACCTAAAAGATTCCAACCTTTGTTCATTGATCAATTGGAATCAGAAACCGTTAATTTAGGTGGTGCTGACTCATTGATATAGGTGGTGATGGAAACTCTTATTGAAGAGGAAATGTTGTAACGCTATATATGATCATAATGGGTCTATATTGGATTATGTACTCATCACCACCATCGTTTATTAACCGATTGTACATTATTTCATATTTCAAACACGAACGAAAATTATTTATACATTAATTGAAGTGTAGTTTTGAGAGTGATTGCTTCCCTTTGACTCTCACCTTTCCATCAGACTCTCCCAATGTCTTCAATCTCTTCACTTTTATCTCCACCATTATGATATCTGGTGTCTGGATGTATTTAACTCGCGAATTCTATTTTGATTTTAGTCAAAAACATTCAAGATTGCCACTTTAAACATAATAAGGACATATAAATTCAGCTCTAAACCCACAATTGAAGATGAATCACGATCCTTATCAATGGGGAAGACCTTCTGACTCAACATACGGTGCCTATAACCAATCAATTGCACACGCGTCTTTAAAAAATGGACAACAAGAACACTCAGAATTCCCAACAATGAACACTCAACAACCAATTATTACTGGTACTTCTGTCATTTCAATGAAATTCAAAGATGGGATCATCATGGCTGCTGATAATCTAGGTTCTTATGGCTCGTTGGCGAGATTTAATGATGTTGAAAGATTGTTCCCGGTTGGAGAGAATTGTGTCGTTGGTATTAGTGGTGATATTTCAGATTTACAACAAATTGAAAGAATATTAGAAAATTTAGAAACTGATTTAAATTATGATTATGATGGACATCCTTTAAGAGCAAGTCATGTTCATGAATATCTACAAAAAGTTTTTTATAATAGAAGAAATAAAATGAATCCATTATGGAATGCAGTTATCGTTGCAGGTCTTGATGAAGATAAACCATTTTTGAAATATGTTGATTTATTAGGTGTCACTTATTCTGCCCCAACTTTAGCAACTGGATTTGGTGCATATTTAGCGTTACCATTATTAAGAAAAGTTGTTTTCAAAGAAGAAGACGTTGCTAATGTCAGTGAAGAAGACGCAAGAAAGGCCATTGAAGACAGTATGAAAGTCTTGTATTACAGAGATGCTCGTAGTTTAGATCGTTATAGTTTAGTAACGGTAACTAAGGAAAAGGGCGTTGTTTTTGAAAAAGATCTAAAATCTGCTAATCAAAGTTGGGCTTTTGCTAAAGATATTCGTGGTTATGGTACACAAAAAGTGTAAATGATTAATAAATGATTTATAAATGAAGGCGATATGGAGGTTTTAGTGATGACAAGTGCAGTTGATGATGTATCACACTCCTGAGGATAATCCTGTAACTATCTAAGTAACCAAGTGCAAAGGATATCTCTCTTGTTTAATAACAGAAAAGTTAGCAATATCAGAAGAACCAATTTGGAACTTCTCAAGCTGAATATAAAGAGTGCAATAATAAGGATTAAGCACTCTTATATAGTAAAAGTAGTGAGAATTCAAAATTTATCTTCATCAATCAGAGAACAGTTGTCATCGGTTTAATGGTTATTAGTGAAATTCCATCGAAATTCTAGAAGAATGAAAAAAAAAATAAAACGTAGAAGCTTCTTTTCAGATGCATAGAAGAATTTCCAGAACTTTTAATTTGACTCCTGACTTCCCATTAATCACCGACATCAGTCTTAAAGATCCCTCTTCACTTTCCATTGTCTTTCTTTAAGGATCTATATCTTTATTCACATTCACGCACACACTTTTTCTTTTTCCAGATATAATCCCTAATAACTTGCTAAAAAAACAACAACAACAACAATGAAATCAGCAACAGGTTTCGATATCACTGTTTTAGGGTCCAAAGGTGGTCCTTTAGAAGGCAGCACCTCTTCATTTCTGCTCAAACCATCAAGATTGTCTTATCAGAAAATATACTCTTCAAATGATAATGATAGAATAATATCCATAGATGCAGGAGTTGGACTAGGTAGAATTACAGAATTAATCCATGATGAGTTCAATGGGAATCATAATCGATTAACTGAGCAACTATTGACTTGTTATCAAGAATCTTTGAGTTTGAAAGAAATCAGTAATAATAATGCTAATCAATCAAACTATGGATTTAATTTACAATTTAATGAAATTGAAGAAAACTCACCAATTCAGATCGCTATGAAATTATTCGATTTGATCAAGCATATCTTTATAACACATCCGCATCTTGATCATATTTCAGCATTGGCTATAAATTCACCATCATTTGGAACTTATTCAGGAAAGATAATATATGGATTATCATCAACGATAACAGGATTAACTGAAAATATATTCAATAATTTAATTTGGCCAGATTTATCCAATGAAAACAATGGAAAATTTCTAAGTTTTAAAGAGTTAACAAATGAATCATTTTGGGATATAAATGAATATTATTCAATAAGACCATTTAGGATTAATCATGGTTGTATTACAAAATCAATTCATTCTCATCCCTATAACTCAACTGCATTTTTATTAAGAGACAATCAAACAAACCAACATGTGTTGGTGTTTGGGGATGTTGAAAGTGATACAGCATCTACATTAAATTATTGTGGAAATAATGATAATAATCATAATCTTAATCATAATCATAATCATAATACTAATAGTAATAATAATAATAATGCAAATGAAATAGTTTGGGAATCAATTTCTGAGCTGATATTAAATAAACAGTTAAGATCATTGATAATTGAATGTTCCATGGTTAATCAACCGGAAAACACTCCATTATACGGTCATATGACCCCAAATGCGCTTTATGAAGAATTACAGTCTTTGGAAAAAATATTACTTAATAAAATAAAATCCAACAAGAATGAGTATATTATTACTTCTAATGAGATCATTAAACCATTATTAGGATTCAATTGTTTAATAACACATGTTAAAGATGATCCATTTTCAAACATTGATCCTAAAAAGATAATTTTAGATGAATTGAATAATTTAGAAAAAATTAATCAATTAGGTTTGAATTTCACAATGTTATTGGCTGGCCAAACTTATTCAACTCCTTAGTTATTGATTATTTATTTGTTGTTGATTTATTATATACTCGCATTTATATAAGGACATTGAATAATAATTTGATCTTGCTGTACTTAGTTTTAACTTTCTATGAGTTGAAATTTAATGGCTATAACTTATGAGCTCTTAAAAACATTAAACTCCCTTCATTCTATGGTTTTGTTGTCTCTGATGACTTCTATTTGAGGACTCTTAATCTTGTCTCATATAAAAGCCACTACATACACTTATAATCAATCTTTAGCTCCATATCTATCATCAAATGGATCATGGGTATCCATTTCAACATCCAAGAGCATACTTCCTCTACTCTTCATAGATCTACTATCTTCATCATCATCATCATCATCAATGATAAAGGGATCATACTCTTCTAAATTTGATAGTCTAGAGTGTCTAACTGAGATTCTATTCTTCAAATTTTTATCGTCATCACCATCAACTTCATTCTCTTCCTCTTCTTCTTCTTCCATCAAAGTATCATCATGAAATGCGAAATTTTTATTTCTTTTGGATTCAATCTTAATTGATTTAACACCACCCAACTGTCTCACCCCCACTGCAGTCTTTGGCATGGAGTCCTTTAAAAACTTATCATTAGTATCGTCTTCTTCATGGACTGGTGTGCTTATCACAGAGACTAATTTCGGTTTTGCCCTTATTGCAGTTGTTGTCAATGATGGATTTTGCACAATTGAAGCCTTTGAGAATCGATCACCTATTAGATCAGAATCGAAGGTTCCTGTCTCTGAGACGGTTGACATTCTGATATTTGACGAATTGGAAGTCCCGATAGTGACACCGGGGATGTAAGCTATTGGTATTATATTGGAGGCTCTTGTTAATACAGAAGCTGCAAAACTTGATCTTGAGGATTTATTTTCATTATTTGCAAGATTTGAAGCATCTTCCTGGTTTAAACGATGATTGAAATGAATTTCTGAATCTTCATTAAATTCATAATAATTTTCAATCTTTCTCTTAAATTGTAATTTTTGCTTAAGATAAAACCTGTAGAACAGATATCCACTAACAATAAGGATAACAACACCACCAGTAACACCACCTGCAACACCACCAACACTGACAGAACTACCGGTACTCGCAATGGAAATGTCTTTACAAAACGTTTGCGGACATTCATAGCACGTTTGAGTTGATTGGACACATTTTTGATATTTACCACAACTGGGACAATCTGGAACACTGGAGCAAATCACACAGCCATTTGGGCCTGTTTCCTGGGTGTCTCTCACAATAAGTGAGCGTGAAGGACTGAGTAGCATCTGGGGTGATATTGATATGAATATAAGTATGAGATATGAGATATGAGATATGAGATATGAGATTTAAAAATATACTAAATATAAATGCGATCAAAATATGAATTAAATTTTAACATAAAACACATCGCGATTAAACCAAAGACGCCCTAAAAATGTCACAATTAGCTCCACTCCCACCTTCGATCCCATCCTTTCTCGCACCGTACGCCCCCGTTCTGCTCACACTGAGACCATTCGTCACGCTCACGTACGCACAATCGATCGATGCTAAAATTGCTGCTAAACCAGGCACAAGAACTCATATTTCACATCCACAGACTAAAACAATGACACATTATCTAAGATCACTACATGATGGGATCTTGATCGGTGTAGGGACAGCAATTGCTGATGATCCTGGCTTGAACTGTCGGTATTATGATGACGTTGAGGGGAAGTTGAAATCACCAGTGCCAATTATTATTGATCCATTGTTCAGATGGGAGTATAAAGGAAGTAAATTGGAACAACTGTATAGAAATGGGGAAGGTAAAGCACCTTGGATCATCGTGGATGAATCTTATGTGATAAACGAGGAAAAGATATCCCATTTATTGAAGAATGAAGGAAGATTAATCAAATTGTCTTTATATAACAATAAGTCATCGTGGGATCTAATATTTCAAAAATTAAAAGAATTAGGATTGGATTCAATCATGGTTGAAGGTGGTGCAAATATCATCAATCAACTACTACTACGTTATGATCTAGTTCATAGTTTAATCATCACCATTGGTGCTACTTTCCTTGGTGATGAAGGTGTTAATGTATCACCACCAATTGAAATTAAACTAACTGGTGTTAATTGGTGGCATGGAGAGAAAGACAGTGTATTAGCATCGAATCTATCAGTGCGTTCATAGCACACTACACTCTGTGTTTTTTTTTTATATTACATGAACTTAATGTTATTCTTAAGTCTACTTGAATTATAAACATATTCTATAACTTGCATAACGACCAGAAGTTTCTGATCTTCTTATAATTTTAACAATTTGACCCCTTTTCAATCCCAAATATCTAGCAACTGGATCCTCCCTTTGAATTCTTGGTAATTGTGATTCTTTCAATCTATATCTTTCCAATAATTGTTTCTTTTCTTCATCATTTAATAAAATATGCTTTGGGACTAATTCATGATGGGTTATATTAACAATCAAATCACTTTCTTGAAATGTTTCAATCGTAGCTGGGGCCACTGTAGGAATCAATTTGTTTGCTGATGAGGTGATACCATTTTGATAGATAAAAATACCTGTTGAGAAATTTTTTTCACTTATATGAATAACAAAATTTTTCATGGTTTTAATACCAACTGAAGGCTCTTCACAAAATTCAACCCATAATGGACCTAAATTTGGAAATTTCTCAGCAAATTCTGAGTCTGGGTTCGCTTGAAATGACATTTGTTTTCTTTGTGGTCTTCCTAATGCATCACAGACTCTTGTTCTGAAATCGTCTAATGATAATTCTAAATCCTCTTGGGTAATGTAATATCCTCTGTCTTTAACCATTTCTTTCACTGTTCTGAAGGATCTCCATAATCTGGAGACTGCTCTCTCATTGTCAAAGTCCATGCTGTGGTTGTTGTGTGGGGGTTGTGTGTGTTTAGTGAATAAAAATTTATTGAGTTTTTATTGACTGTTTTCGTTAATTTCTATTTACTTTTTTTTTCCATCATGGAAATTTTTTTTTTTAGTTAGGGATGGGAGTTACGCATGGCAGTGGTATCGGTACATATGTTACGCATATAGATGATAAACGTTACACAGAAATTATCTTCATTATTCTTTCTTTTGTTGTCATTAATTCTTTTAATTATTATCTGGTTTGAGTTGATTCGTATTGAACTCATACGTGATCTTGACATCGCCTCCTCTTTTCCAAACATATGATCTTAAAGTGGCTAAAGTCATATCAAGATCTATAATTTGATCTGAACACTTTAAAATCAACCAATCATCGATGTTATTTGAATTCAGAGGAATGTTGTTTATTGAATATCCTGATTCTGGACCATTAATTCCATTGTTGCTAGCACCATTGGTTGTTGAAATTGAAGTGGTGTTGGTGGTGATCTTTTGTATTGTTATATTGGATTGATTATTTAGCTTGGTTTCGTTATAGCTATTAAAATCTAATCTCTCATAAATGTATTGTAGTACCTTTCTTACTCGTAACATCCCATATGCATTCAATCTTATCAGCTCATCACCGTTATTATTACCATTTGAGTTGTTTGAAGATGAAGAACCATGACGAGAATCTTCATTGTTAGTTTTATCATTATTTTTAGTTGTGGTGGCAGTGGTAGTAGGTGGTGCAAGGTTATTATTTATTTGTTTTATATCTGGTAAAATTGAATCATTTTTTGATTTCGTTATAAAAAATCCTATTTTAGGGGAATCTTTAACATTGAATTTATTTTTAAACAGATAATTTCCTATCCAAATTGGTAAATTTTTTTCTAAATTGATCAAATTTTTGTATATGAAATCAAATTCATTCGGATTATTAATAATATATCTATTACTTTGATCAACATCAATGCAATCATTTAGATATCCAGATTCAATAAAGTTTTTAAATGAATCAAATATAACAACATTCAAATTTTCTGAAAAAACATCAATTACTATATCATTTTGACATTTTTTAGAAATCATTAATTGAATTTCAGATTTTTCATCATTTGATAACTCTAATAACTTAGTTAAGACTGGTTCATTTGGTGTATTTAGTAATGATATTGATGATAATGAATTTTGTGATAGTTGAATATATTGTTTTCTTATCTCAGAAACTGTTTCAAATGCCGAATTTGGATCAATGTTATTGTTTGTTGTTGTTGTTGTTGGTATTGTTTCTAAAAGATCTTCAGATTGTCTTTTTTTGAAAAATTTAAATTTATTATCGTTTGTTTTATCGCTGGTATTATTTTCAATTTTTTTGAAGATATTTGACTTCTTATTTGAATTTAATTTATTGATTAGTTTTAATTTGAATATTTCATCTGATTTTAATTCAAAATTAATCAGTTGATTAAAAATGGTGAATAAGAATAATTTACCCAATGAATATCTTGATTGCTCAACTAATTTCCCTTCAATTGTATAGTCCATTAACGAATCATCATAAATTTCACAGTCATTCCAACTAAATTCATTCAAAATGATGAACAATTTCCCAGATTTTATAGTGATTCTACACCATGAATTCAAAATTTCTAAAGTTTGATACTTTTTGATGATTTCATCAAATTCAATGTTGAAGCCCAGGGATTTTTGAATCTTCAAATTTAATATATCCCATATCAAAATTTCATTATTTGTTGATAATGTAATTATATGACGTTTATCGTTTAATAATTGAGATCTTATCAAACCTGGATTCCCTTTAATAATCGAATCTGATGTAATATTCTTAATGTTTGAATTTCCAGCTGTTGTTAATAAATAACTTTCATCATGATTTATGATTGATAAAATACTTGATTGTTCATTATGAATCTTTACTAGATCATCTTGATTGATCTTATTTATTTCATTTTGCAGCTGATAAACATTTCCCTTTGATGTCCCTATAATCAAATCATTGAATGAACTACTATTTGAGTTTAATGACCAAATTGACTCATTCTTGAAGTTGATTGTGGTTACTTCATTAGATAAATTCCTTAAATCAAAAATTTTCAAAATTGAATCAATTGAAGAGGTTATGATATGTTGATCATTAATCAATAATGATTTGATAACGTCATTATGAGGTTTAAATCTATGAACTTTCAATAAGTCTTTATTTAATAGATTTATTGAACCGGATAAATCACCTGTGATAACCGTATTATGGTTTGAATCAATTGAATATAAAGAAGATTTATCACCACTGTTCACGAATTGACTCAATTGAATATTTTTCTTGAAATCAAATGACTTGACAATAGAGTCTAAACTTGCAGAATAAACAGTTGAGTTTATACTTGTCAAAGATTTGATATAATCCGAGTGGTAACCAATTAAGCCGTGATTATTAGTTGATGGATTCCAAAATTTTATAGTCAGATCAGAGGAGCATGAGATTATATTTGAATCTATTGAAATAACATCATTGATCCAGTCACTGTGTAATTGAATATGATTATTTCTATTTATATCTTTAAAATGTTGTACAATTGAACCATCTCTACCAGCCGAGATCAATGAGTTGTTTAAAGACAGAAGTTTGTTGATAGGAAGAACGTGAGTATTTGGAGGCGAGGGTGGTGAGAGCACAAATGAGATCGACATTGTATGTTGTGGATTTTGGAAGATTGAAAGAGAAGAGTATGAAGAGTGATGGAAATATAAATGAATAAGTAATGAGAATTGAGAAGTGTCGATGAAAATTGAAAACGATAAAGAGGAGAAATTTAAAAACAAAAAAACGCCAAAAAATGCGCCAAAAAAACACTAAAAAAAACACCAATAAAGTGAAGGAATGAAGCAACTAACCGCTGAGGAGAAGCAAATAACGTCACAGTTGAAGGCTAAACTGTGGTACTCGATCAACAAAATCATTGAAGAGGAAGTCGAGTTGAAAGACATCAACAAAACACCGAAATTCGTGAGTTTGTTGGTGGAATTGGTGTATGGCCAGTTGATTAAGCTAGGAGAAGATCTGGAGATGTTTGCCAGACATTGCAACAGACTGGTGATAAAGCCAGAGGACTTGATGATGGTTGTGAGAAAGAATGAGGACTTGAGTGGGATCATGAGTGACTATTTGGAGGAGATGAATTCGTGAATCATGGAGGCAATGCTGGTTCGATGGTGCAAATGTTTCGATATTAATGATAATAGATTTTGAATAAGAAGGGGGATTTTTGGCTTCTTTTATAGTTTCTCTTGCTGAATTGATGTTTATGTAGCAGATAATCCTGGAAGATGTAAATTGCGTCGTGAGTATATATATTATGAGAGTAGTGCTTCCACTGAGTGTACTCAAGACTGCAGCAATGATGCAGTTGATCTGTCTCTGTGATTGTAATAACGCCAATACAGCTATTATTACCATCCACCAGGACTTGGTTTCTAATAGCGCTTGTATTCTTTGCAATCCTAACAATCTTGATCAGATTAGCGCTAGAGCCCCTATAGTAATTAAGTGAAAATCAATCTCATTCACTAGCTAGCTTAGCCTCTTAGTCGTGCAGTTCTAGTAGTGATAAGTATTCATTATATCATATTTAATTGAAAACACTTACAAGGTTGATGTAAGATTATGCACCTCAGAGATCTTGAATCTACACTAGTTAAGACTACTAAACTACTAAAATTCCTAATTTGTACGCTCTATTATACAATATGACTGACTGACTCGAGTATGAAGCCCTGAAAGTTGCATTAGACAATTTTTTAGGCATTGAAGATCTTGGTTTTTCATCTTTTAGTGGATCTTTGTTGTTTTCTTTTAAATATTACACTCAGATAGTAACTGATGACATATATATTTAGCAGAAAATCATCTGTTAAGAAACTATATATGCTAACTCTATCTAAAAACTGGATTAAGTGGACAGCAAGTTTAGAACGGCCTCTCTTCGTGTAGTTACCAAATCCTAAACTAACTTTGATACCACCATCATCTCTATCCCAAATCTTTTTCCCTCTCAAGATGGTATAACGTGCGCAATTAGTGAACTTCATTCCTTCAAATGGTGAATAATCAATATCAGGATGAAGAATCTCATTAGTTAAAGAAAATTCTTCCATTTTATTCTTTGGATACCAAATTGTAATATCGGCATCAAATCCAACACCAATCGTACCTTTTTTATCTAAACCATATGATTTAATTAAAAAAACCGGGAATAATTAGGTAGAAAAGATTGAATAATTAGATGAAGATGATCTAGAGACATATTTCACAGATGTAGTGTTCTAGTTGTGTAAAGCTCTACAGCAAAACTGGGTAATTCAAATCTGTTGATCGTTATATATTCTTGAAGCAACCATAATTTTAATTAAAGCCCTGCTCATAAGGTTTCGAGAATCCTAGATACTTTTGTATTGGAGAACTTGCTCCAACTTATCTCTACGACATTGATATCTTATGAATCTTCTAATTTAATCATGAACAGAATTTTAAGCAAAATTTCTTTGATAGATGGCGTAAAAAAGGAGAACTATATAGAACTGATTTTGGCGTATAAGTGCCAAATTTAAATTTAGAAATTAATCAAGAGACGTATTTACTTTAAAAAATGATTAGTGTTGCGTAACAATTCTGATCTTTATACTGGATCTTATATCATTCAAAATAACTAATATAACGCCAACAGCCGAGACTATTATGACGTTATTAATTTTGAGAACAATATAGATTATTAACATATGATACAATCCACAAAAAAATCTAATAAACCAGACACAGACGTTTACAAGCTTTATTATACAGGCAGGAAGGAAGTAAAAACCTATTTCATAAATCTTAGTCATTGGGAGATGAATATCTTTGCATAAAGTATGCTTTAATAACTAAGACAGATTAAGACAAATGAGACTAATGGAACAAGAAAACAAATCGATGTTATCATTAAGAGATAATAACAAAAAAACTATGAAAAAGAATTTTGATTTCAAATCATTTGCTAGAATAGCTCAAAAATTCTATCAATAGCCAATTTCAAAAAATTCTTGAAATGGCATCCACATCAGTCAAAGATGATTTAACACATATAGAAACTACTTTAAGAATTGAAAAAGAATAACAACAAAGACAAATTTTTTTAGACACATATTTCAATAACAATTTAAAAAGTAAAAGATTTATTCATCATAAAAAATAAAATTTCAAAGTCCTCCAACAAAAGACTAATTAATTCATTTAATTCACCTGCAAAACGATTCAAACATTATCAGAGTAAAACAATACAATATTTCGTAGTCAGCTTGCAGTATATTTTCTACTCAATTTTTATTCACATTATTAAGATATAAACTAACAAAAATACTGCATTATAACATTTATAACTCTTACAACATTTAATTAATTAATCAAAAGGTTCTACCTGTATTATAAAATACTAGTGCAGTTTAACCGGCGGTGATCAATATTTTTTTTACAGCGTCTCATGGGAAAAATATTCCAGACACGTCTAGTTTCTGGTTATGATTAATTTTTATATATTTGCAGTATAACTAGTTATATAATTATATTATTTATATTATAATGCTAGTAGTAGAAGTGTTAAAAGACATATTATATATTAATTAAAAGAATCTATGTAATATAACAAGAAAACCTCACTCGATCGGTTCTAACTTTTGAAGGTGGAGTCTACACGATAGTGAAGGCTGTACATAATGTTTGGTTGGGGATATCAAACATAATTACTCAAGAAACAATTAATGATAAATAGTGTTGACTTTCTTTTATAACACGTATTTACTTAAACTTACAGTGTCAAAATATGTATTCTGAAAAGGATTCAGGAATTCCATCTGTATGTACTATAATTTACGTTTCAGTGACTAATATCCAGTTACTGTAGTTCCTGCATCTATCCAACCAATTATATCGACTGCTTCACATTCTAATGCAACTATTCCTATATGCTCGTTATTTCTGACCAATAATCAATGATTCTATCTCTTTGATTGATGCAAGTTCATTAATTGACCAATAAACTGTCTCTATTGATTGTATATTACGTATTTTAGTGGTGATTTTCTTTTATATAACAAGTATTTACTTTGTAGTGTCAAAATATGTATTCTGAAAGGGTTCCTTCCTATAAACCTTTTCAGACTTTTTATTCAGGAATCCCATCTATATATACTATAAATTACGTTTCAATGACTAATATCCAGTTACTGTAGTTCCTGCATCTATCCAACCAATTATATCGACTGCTTCACATTCTAATGCAACTATTCCTGTATGCTCGTTATTTCTGACCAATAATCAATGATTCTATCTCTTTGATTGATGCAAGTTCATTAATTGACCAATAAACTGTCTCTATTGATTGTAAAGTATGTACATAGTACGTATTTTCCTGTGTGTTTAATGTGATGTGATAATTTCTAGTATGTTGAATACTCTTCAGTTGTAATGTTTAAA
>PPNI02000090.1:0-16939 GCA_003707195.2 Phaffomyces antillensis
GAGATTTAAAGTTGATTCCTAAATCCACATCAGATCAACAACCGTATAATATTACTCACCGTTAACAGTATAGGAGAGCGATGTCACTTCTGCTTATGAAATCAGGTAATTAGTGGTACCTTATATTAAAAAATAGTATGCTGTATTGCGTACTACGTAAATGTAGTTCCTATAGATGATAATCAATAATACTAAATCCTACTTCTTAAACTTAAGAAGTAAGAATTTTTGCTTACATCATAAATTATGTAACACATACTAATTTTCCATTTTGTTTTTTGGCACCATCTAAAAGTACTCCGACAGTTTCTATAATCAAATATTACATAATATATTACATAAGCAGATATAAATAACAGGGCTGCCTAACCCGTAATTTGATAGACATCTCATCACGCCATAATTTTTTTAATACCCTTTCTTATATTTATATATTTAAATTCATGTTGAGATCCTGGAGATTCAATACATTGATCCTTATAATTGCTATAATCATATACTCAGTCAATCACAAAATGCAAAGAATCACACCTGTTGTTGTCATTGGTTCAGGGTTAGCCGGTTTAACGACGTCCCATAGATTACTCTCTAGAAAGATCCCTGTTTTACTATTGGAGAAAACGTCAAGAATTGGTGGGAATTCCATAAAGGCATCAAGTGGGATCAATGGTTGTAACACTAGTACGCAGCAATTGCAAAAAATTAATGATTCTAATGAATTGTTCTTACAAGACACTTTGAAATCGGGACAATTTGATGATTTAGTTAATGAAAGTTCATTACAAAAAGTGTTGGTTGATGAAAGTCATAATGCAATTGAATGGTTGAAGAGTTTGGGTGTCACTTTAGACGTTGTCAATCAACTAGGTGGTCATTCGAAGGCAAGAACGCATAGATCAGATGGGATCCCACCTGGTTTTGAAATCATTTCTAAACTGAAGAAATTAGTGCTTGAAGATTCATTATTTGAAATCAAATATGAGAGTCAATTAATCGATATTGAGATCAAAGATGATAAAGTAGTCGCATTGACGTACCTTGACTCCAACACGAATATCAAACATGAAATCTCAACGTCTAATATAATTTTAGCAACTGGTGGATTTGGTTATTCGACTGATTTAATCACTAAATACAAACCAGAGTATAAAGATTTACCAACTACAAACGGTGATCAAACGACGGGTGAAACACAATTATTAGTTGAATCATTAGGTGCTGCATTAATCGACATGGATCAGATTCAAATCCATCCAACTGGGTTCATTAATCCAAATGATCGTGATAATCATTGGAAATTCCTTGCTGCTGAATCATTAAGAGGTGTCGGTGGTGTTTTAATAAATTCTGATTTGAACAGGTTTGTTAATGAATTGAATACAAGGGATAAAGTCAGTGCTAAAATCAGGGAACAAAAGGGTCAATGGGCTTATTTGGTATTGAATGAAGAAATGTATCATGATATGAAATTTCAAATTGATTTCTATAAGAAACAACAGTTGTTTATTGAAACTTCAGCAATGGAGAAATTCAATGATGTAACAAAAGCTCAAAAATTCATCGATACTTTAACTGAATATTCGACTGATTCAACTGATAAATTTAACAGAACGCATAAACAACATAAATTCCATAATCTCACCATTGATTCTAAATTATTAATAGCAGAGATTACACCAGTTGTCCATTTCACAATGGGTGGAGCCAAAATTAACACCCATGGCCAGGTATTAAAGAAAGATGATTCTATAATAAAGGGATTATACGCAGTGGGCGAAATCAGTGGTGGAGTCCACGGTAAGAACCGTTTAGGTGGGAATAGTTTATTAGAATGTGTTGTGTTTGGTACAAGAGCTGCAAATGATATTGAAATTGATGAAACTTTGTTGAAAGATTTACATATTTGATAATGTTAAATTAATGAAGTTTGTGGGATTTGTAATTATATATGTTGCTTATATTCATTGAATCAAATAGTTTCTTTATTGTATAACAATTTTTCTGTCATGAAAGTCAATTAATTTTGAAAGAGATGAACTTACTTTCTTACCATTGTATTGTCTTCTCAAAGATCATAATTCATCAATTGGATAACTTGCCATAAATAGCCTTATACCAATGAGTTTAATCAATAGCAATGGATAATTATAAAACCAATATAACTTTTTTTCATCTGATTTATATCATGGATGGAATTCTAATAAATCAATTTTTGAGTTGAGTTATAACAATCGTTTTCAAGGAATATTTGATATTCTTATGAATCACATTGAAAATTATATTGAATTCATCAATGAAGTTAAAATAAATCATGATTTAAGACAAATAGAAATACTGGCAAGTTTTAATATAATTAACGTTATCAATGAGAGAAAATTTGAGAATAGGTAAGGGATTCAGGCTCTTTCAGGCAAAAAAATAGATTATACAATTGATCTTGAAGAATCAAGAGACGAGCATGATTGAGTCTTTAAAATCGATGAAAGATGGGACTCATTAATTTAAATTATGTAGCATGGGATTTGGACTTTGAAGTATTAAATAAATAGATTTACTGTCTCTTGAGCAATGGCAAGGGAGGACCGTTGAAGCTTCTTCATAGATTTACCACAAAGAATGAACGAGGGTGACCGCAATTAACCTGATAAAAATAATACATTTTATGAGATTGTAATTCTGTATATATACGATTGTATCTGTATTTGTTTTATATCACGATATCCATATCATCAATGAACTCACACAATATATAAACATTGACCAAATAGAACAAGATTGAACTTGCCAATAAACCAGGGTAGAAAACTGCCTCACCTAAAAACTCCAATCGATACCCGTTATACAACCATACTGCTTGCGACAATACCCAAAACACCAACATTCCTACTCCTTTCCATTTCTTATCCTTCAAGAATCTTGAATTTGATAAACTGAATGGTAAGAATATTAAAAACCAAATGAAATATTGTGATGTTATAACTTTATTAAAAATTACAAAGGTATAAGTTTGGATGAAGAACGTCTTTAATAAATCACTCTTACTGAACATTAATGGGATTATGATACTTGAGAAGAATAATTGTGGGAAGAATGCTAATTTTGTGAAATCTAACTCAAGTGTAGAATTGGATGAGATTGTAGTGTTTATTCCAGAAGATGTGAAATATAACGAAATGTTATAAAGACTGAAATTATGTCTATGATCAGTTCGTGAAAGATGATAAATATATGAATTTTGTATGAATTCATCACCATATTGTGAATACATTAAGTATCCCAACGTAATAAACGTCAATAAAAAAGACGTCAAAAACTTCAATGTCTTGAAATTAATCACAATGAATGGATTCTTCAAAACTGTAAAAATGGAGGAATATGGGGATAGATATAACAACACTGATGGGATATAAATTATAGGATATATTTTAAAATGAACACTTAACCCAACAAAGACACCACTCATTATCAAATAATTGTCAAGTAAACAATAAACAAACATCATAATAAACACACAAAGAACACTCTCTGAGCTTCCTCTCGTACTAATAGTAATCACCATTGGATTCAAAAGCCAAATTGAACTCAATGCTAAAACTCTCGAATGGTTTCCATTCAACTTCTTCAACAACTTAATGATGATTAATCCAGTTATCAAATCACAAACAATGAACAGAAACTTCCCAAACGAGTACCAATGAGTAATACAGGGCAATAGCATCCATGATAGTAAAGGGGTATATCTATACGTCTCTCTCAAGTATGGAGATAATCCCTCGTTAACGTACCTCGAGGCATCGGTGAAGACCAAATAATCAATGTCAGTATAGGGGACCTCCATGTGAGAGTCCTGGTAGGAGCCAAACAGGAAGAATCCGACCCTGAGGGCAGTGGCGAGTAGAAGGAGGTTTGTGGTGGTGATCAGGGACATGATTGGTTCATTCATTACCTATTATATATAAGTATAGTGTCTTGAAAATTTAATGGGCGTCCTGGAGTATTTTCATGATTTAATACCCATACAATTCATGAAATAATGGACCCACAAGAGTCAGTTTATCGTCAATTCGAGCAGTTTGACTTCACCAGCGAGGACTTCCAGGTATGTTTAACTTCTAGCATTGCTCTACAACGCTCACTAACACACATTTCAAGAACGGGCTTCTTAATGTCTTCGAAACGTACTTGGATCAACTCAATAAAACCAACGATGGACAGATCCAGGAATTAATCACAGAGATCCCCACTGAAGAGAAAGAAAGACTCACGATCCAGGCAAAGACGTTCTATTTCTGCTCTGCCACGGGTGAGATTTTAAACATTGAAGATTATCAAAGTTGGAAGAATAACCAACAGGAAGAAGTTGAGTATTCTAATAACTATCAAGAGTTGGTACAGTTGATTTTACAAGGTAAAGAGGTCCCTGGTATTAAACAGATCCCACAAACAGTTTTAATGGGAGAGTCTACTGAATCCACAGTGGATCAAAGAAAGAAACCATGGGAAATTGCTAAAGAAGAAGAAGAAGAAGAAGAAGACAACACTACCAGTTGAATAACAAAACAAATACACTCACATTAAATCTCTATAAACAGCATCAAGTAGAAGCCCCCGTGACTCTCAACACCGTTTCAAACGCAGCCAACGCAGCAGCATTAGCAGGAAACGATCTTAATATCGATGGTCCAAACCCTTTAACAAACCCTTTGGCACCTCTAGTCTTATAAATCTCCACAGCTGCGTCTCTCCAGCTCCTAAATGAGCCATTGAACTTGTCATTGGCCAACAAATAACTCTTAATGACGTCTGAAGGGTACGCTGTGATCCAAAAGCAAGAAGCACTCAATCCACCAGACCAGAAATTGATTGCAATATTACTCAGATTGGTGTGTTCTTTAAACAACTCCGTGAATGTGAAATAGGACCCCCACCATACGATGAAGTTAGTTCTGAATATCAACGTCGATAATAACCCTTTATATAATCCATTCGTACCGATTCCACCATCACCAACAATTTTTTTAAACATGACATATGGCCCAATGTTCTTTGCACCGTATTGGACCTGTAGTTTCACTTTAACTAGCTCAACAGGAGCAGCTATGAACGAGACTGTCCAGCCAGCCAACACACCTGCAAACATGTGACCTTTCAGATCCAAATCTTCACCATCGTATAAATGTCTCTTTATCAATCTTCTATAGTTATGTAAAGAGCCCAACATACAACTGTCCATAACGATCCATCCCCATAAAGGGGGAGTGAACCCGAGAAAGAAGCCTCTTGGTCCCTGATTCTTAAGAGTCTTGATACAACAATCGATGGGACCTTTAAATTGAGATGATGAATCTGTTTGAAGTCGAACTTTTATCGTGTCGAAAGGGTGACCTACTGTGTTTTTAGCTATTCCAGAGAAGACACCGGCAACGAATCCAATGTAACCTCCCGGCTGTGAGTTTGTCACTGGTTTGGTGGATGAGTTCGAGGTCATTTTATGGGGATCTGATACTAGATGTATAATATGAGTATTAAATTTGGAATTTTTCATGCCCGATACAGGAATTCATACGATATATACTATATTTATATATTTAAAGCTCATATAAGCAACCATCTCTTCCCATGACACCCTTGATCGAAGTAGGCATCCATCCTTCACTTCCGACTCTTTCACCTTCATTGATTGCAGTTTGCAATTCATCAAAATCAACCGGTTTACCAATGATGAAACCTCTTACACATAATTCACCTTTCTTCTTCTCGATATCGAATCCATTAATCTTGAACAATTTGATCTCGAGTGATAATGAAGCAGTACCACGATTGATGATTTGTGAGTTACTAAAGATTCTGTAATCGTAGAAATTAGTGGCTGTTAAAGAACCTGACATTTGTGGTGTTGTTCTTTCATTTATGATTCTTGCACCAGTGATACAACGTAATTTGGTTAATTCAGAAGATGATAATGGATTTGAATTATCTAGTGATGTTATGTAGATTAATCTCAATGATTGAAATCCAGATAATTGTGATTGTGTTGTGAAGATTCCATCACTTAAGAGTTGTTGAGATCTTAATAGTGTTAGTTTATTAAACATTGGGATGTCTGTTTGTAACAACAATTGTGCAATCATGGGATTTATTGATAAGATCGATGGTTTGTAACTTTTTATCAGATCAATTGATAGTGTAATGTTATTAAAAATGATGTTCCCACCAAATAAAAGGATAGCAAACACTTTAGACCAGCAATAAACCTGATTATTGAAGGAATCCACCATTAAAACATCCCTTGAGTTGAACTCATGGCCAATTGGGATAGTTTTCACCAATGAAGCAATTGCAGCGACTAGATTCTGATTGGTGAATGAATAAGTCTTAGATCCAATGGAATTAACCAATGGGATAGTTGAATCGTAAGAAGATTGATATTTATACTCATAAATTTCATCATTTGATAAATTTGAATCAATTATTGAATTCCAATTGATCCAATCCATGGAATCACCAATGACAATAACAGATTTAAATGAGAAATTTTTCAATTTCAATAAATCTGTTTCATTAATGATTAAAACATCAACATTTGGTTGAGTTTCAGGAAATTGATCAAATGAATGTAGTGTTAATCCATTAATAAAACATGTCATTGCAGTGATAAATCCTTCAAATGATCCATTAGCAAGACAACTCCCGACATTAACAACATCATTATCATTAAACCAATGATTCAACTGCTTCATTGCTGAATTCATCTGTAAAACAGATATTTTCTTAACATCATCATCGTTAATAAACGTAATGGTTGAACTCTTTAGATTCATCACGACCGACCAAACGTCTCTGATATTCCCGTCTCTAAGCTTGAAGCCCTGTCTGATCTGCAAGCCAGTGACCAATGGCATCTCATGAGGCACCATGTTGTTTCTGTAGATTGCAGTCTCATGACTCTTTCTTGAAGGTGAGATATTTGATTGTTCCTGAAGAGCCAACTCGTGAAGGTCTCTCTGTGATTGGAGATACTTATCATAGGCTGTGTAAATGAGTACGAGTGTGATTATACCTATAAGGATCTCCACCAATGGCCACTGCATCGTTATTTCTTAATTACTATTCACTTATTGAAGGAATCGTATATATATTTCCACTTTTTACATAAGCAAGTATATATATATATATAACTATATAACTATCTATCGTTCTCAGCAATGAGCTCCTTGTAGTTCAAACGGGCGTTTCTAGCAGCGTTGTCAGCGTTCAGCAGCGTCTTTATCTGAGCAGAACGTTGCTCAACGATGACGAGGGCCTTCGCAGCACACTGTAGTAAAGTCGCAGCATCGACGGGCAGACCTCCAGCTTTGGCAATCTGACAGATCTCTCTGTTCTTGTTCAGAGCCACCGTTAACTGGCCTTCTTGCAGTACCTCTTCCTGGAATGTCGCATCGACAAGGCTCAATTCCATTCCATCTCCTTTGATGTTCTCTTCTAGTTCTCCATTGTTGAAGAATGCGAAAGAGACACATAGTGGCATATGAAGCACAGATAACGGCACTGGTTCTCTCTCTTCTAAAGAGTGTACAATCACTTGTTCACCACAGATAGTCACATCGTTTTTCCTGAAATGCATTAATCCCACAACAACAGCAAGACAACTGGCATCGATAAATCCACCATCACAATCGATAAAATGCACATCTGCCCTGATGCTCCACACTTTGGCACCTGCAATGACACATAGTGCCTCAAGGTCTAAAGCACCTGATCTTCTCACTGCTTTCTCCACCGTACGTGAGATCAATAGTTCATCATCACTTTGTCTTCCATTTTCAAACAATGCAGAAGCCATTGATGAGATCTCAGTAGAGACATGGAATCTCCCTTCAAATGGTTTCGTCTCTAATGGTTCCACCAGTTCAGCAGAGATTCGTACAATCAATCGAGTTTTACCCATTGAAACATCAACGTATCCATACTCATCACCTAGTTTAATCTCAACTGGTCTTGCCTCGTCCATTTTACGGCCATCGACTCTGATTCCTTCAATCAAAGCCTGCTTCACGAATGTTCTCTCGTTTACACTGATCTCAATGTCTCTGGCCATTCTCTCTCTCTCTCTCTCTTTCTTTATATATATATATATATATATATATCTCGTTATATATTCGATTCTCATCTATAGAAGAAAAAAAAAAATAATCATTCACACATCCAGACACCATGATTTTTCTATTCACAACTTTTTAAATCCATATGAAAACTACTCATTAATACCCATATATTTATTTATATTTATATCAATTCCAATGCTCAGAACAGCCATCAAACCATCACTACGCTCCACGGCAGCCACTTTACCACATATTGCCACACTATCAGCAAACTACTCTTCCAACAATGCCCCATTGAGTTTCTTCCAACAATCTCAACTACCATCCAACACAATCATCAGATTTGTCCCACAACAAACAGCATGGGTCGTTGAAAGAATGGGTAAATTCCATCGTATCCTAGACCCGGGTCTAGCGATCCTTATGCCCATTATCGACAAGATCCAATACGTTCAATCTTTGAAAGAGGCAGCTATTGAAATCCCTACACAATCAGCAATCACCTCAGATAACGTCACTTTGGAAATGGATGGTGTCCTGTACATCAAGGTCGTCGACGCATATAAGGCCTCTTATGGTGTCGAGGATGCAGAGTATGCTATTTCGCAGTTAGCTCAAACGACGATGAGATCAGAGATTGGTCAATTGACATTAGACCATGTTTTAAAAGAAAGACAATCGTTGAATCATAACATCACTAGTGCACTTAATGAGGCTGCTAATGATTGGGGGTTGACTTGTCTCCGTTATGAGATCAAGGATATCCATCCTCCTCAAAACGTGTTAGAGGCAATGCATAGACAAGTCAGTGCAGAGAGATCGAAAAGAGCAGAGATCCTCGACTCTGAAGGACACAGACAAGCAGCCATCAATATCGCAGAAGGTGCCAAACAGGCAAAGATCCTAAGTTCTGAAGCTCAAAGAGCCCAAAGTATCAACGAGGCAACTGGTGAAGCTGAAGCGATTTTAGCTAAAGCGAAAGCTACTGCCCTGGGGATCGAAGAGATTGCAAGGGCTATTAAAGAGACACCTGGTGGGAAAGACGCTGTCAGTTTACAAGTCGCTGAGCATTACGTTGAGGCGTTTGGGAAACTGGCTAAAGAATCGAATACTGTCATCGTTCCTGCTGGTTTGAACGATTTGGGTGGGTTAATCTCTAGTGGATTGGGCATTTATAACAAAGTCAATCAATCATTCAATGCCAAACAGCAAGACAATACTGTTGATAAATAATAATATGAGAATGAGAATATCCTGTATATATATATATATAATTTAATACTATATCATTTCTTCTTGAAGAATCCATCTAGTGGACCCATTGAGATCTTCTTCTTGATTGTCTTTGTTACTACTTTCCTCTTATTTGCACCATTAATATCCGTTATTGTTCTTTTATTATTCGAATTCAATGCATTCAATTCATGAAGTTGTTCTTCTGCTAATTTTCTCTGTTTTCTATCATTATTCAACTTAACAAGGTATGATTCCAATTCATCGAATTCAAACTGTTTATTCAATTCTAATTCGACTTGAGGTTTCAAATAAGATGAGATCAAATGGATCGAATATTTCAATTTAGACAATTTGGCAATATTCATAGGTATTTCCTCATTTATATCTAATGGATTGATCTCTGGCTTTATCAACCTCTCATAGATCCCCAAGGGGAACTCATCACTTATCAATTCGACTTTATTTTTCAAATAAATCATCGTCTTCTCAAATGAATATCTATAAAACTTCTCATCACCTTCTTCAATGAAATCACAAATCAATTCTAATGATTCAGCAACGAGCAATTCAGGCAATTCAGCAACGATCTCACATTTATCATGGATCGTATCCATCAAATCCTGTAATGTCTGATATCTATCACCATTCGATTCAAAGAAGAATGAAATCAAACAATACACGAAATTAAACCTCTTTGAGACATAAATCTCATCGTTTTCCAACACCAAACCATCACCAACACCACCAGCATTCTCCAAAATCATCGATCTCACTGCCCTAGAGTCCCTCTTCGTGGTGATTCTCTTGTAGTTTTGTGGATCATGAGGATTGTTCCCATTATATACTTCAATCTCGTATAATTGACCATTTGCAACGATGAAACTTTGCAGTTTTGCAGTTCTTGGACTGGGAAATTTGAGGAGTGTGATGGTGCGTTCTGATTGGGTGTTTTGCTGTGGGAAATACACCACTTTCACATCATTTAGTGCCATCGTATAACGCGTGTCTTTATTCACGTTATTTAATAGTAACGCGTTCTATATTACTTATTTTTTTTTCCTCATCTCATCTCATCTCAATCCATTAAATTTTGCCACATAATTCCCATCAAATTCATAGAAAAAAGAACCAATAAAATCATGGGAGTTCACTCGCTCTGGAAGATCCTCGAGCCAACTTCAAGAGCAGTGCGTCTGGAGTCGCTAAACAGGAAAAAAATGGCGATTGATGCATCGATTTGGATCTATCAATTCCTCAAGGCTGTTCGTGATAAAGATGGGTTGAAAATGAATAAGTCTCATGTTGTCGGATTCTTTAGAAGGATCTGTAAGCTGCTTTATTTTGGAATCATGCCTGTGTTTGTCTTTGATGGTGGTGCTCCGTTGTTGAAAAGAGAGACTGTTAAGAGGAGGAAAGAGAGAAGGTTGGGAAAGAGAGAGAATGCTGAAGAGACTGCTAGGAAACTACTCGCTTTACAACTACAACGACAGTTGAAAGAACCATCAGCGAAGAAGCAGGATAAAGAGAAAGAGATAGAGTATCACTATTTGGAGGATTTAGATAAAAATCAAGAACAAACATCAAATTTTAGATCAACTGATGAATTCCATCTTCCTCAAATCAAGGGTTTCAAACACACAAGAGACGATTCCAGGATCCTTAACCCAGCAGATAACGAACAAGAGATCGAGCAAATCTCACGCACAGTTGATGAATTAGACGGGATCGATTTAAACACAATTGATCCAGCATCGTCTGAATTTAGTGCATTACCACTCTCCACGCAATACATGATCCTTTCACAACTAAGATTAAGATCACGTTTGAGAATGGGATACTCTAAAGAGCAATTAGAAGGGATATTCCCTGATTCTAAAGATTTCTCCAAATTTCAAATCGAAATGGTGCAAAAGAGGAATTATTTCACACAAAGATTGATGAATGTTAGTGGAATGGATCAAATTGATAATGATGAGCGAATTGATCAGATAAGGAGGGTTGCTGGTGAAAAGGGGAAAAGTTATAGAATTCAAAAAAATGAAGGTGGATGGAGTTTATCATTGAATGATGAAGGTACAAATTCTTCCAATGCAATTGATTTAGATAAAGAAATTTTGCAAAAATCTAGAAAACCATTTGAAAATGATGATGATGATGAAAGTGAGGAAGATTGGCAAGATGTTTCATTAGAACCAATGATGAAGAAGAAGAAAATCAATTATTCAATAAATGCATTGCCATTACCTCCAGCAACTAGTGTTTTAAATGAAGATGATATTGATTCAAATGCAAAATCATTCCAATTTAGTCCTGTGAAGAATAAGAAAAAAAAAGTGTTTGATGATGACAATGACGAGGAAGAAGTTCTTAAACAAATTGAAGAAATTGAATTAATTGAAGCTATTCAAAGATCAAAATCACAATTACAAAAACAAAATGAACTTGAAAAGCAATTAATTGAATCATCAATCAGTGATACAAACATTAAGAATAATGATGGTACTGTGAAAGAAAATGAATCATCTCGATTAAATCCAAGTTATTTCGAAGATTCTCCATTCGAACTATTAGAAATCAAACAAACTTCAAATTTACCTTCAAATAATACATCAACAAAACTTCAACCAAATTCCAAAAAAGAAGAAGAAAGAGTCAGATTAGAAATGGATCATTTATTAAACTTGAATTCAAATCTGCTGAATTTCAATAAAGATAACAAGGAAGTATCATCATCAAACATTGAAAAAAAGAAAACCACTGAACAACCAAGTTGGTTTAATCAATCTCTGAAAAATCCATATAAGAAATCAATCACATCAACTAATTTTTCAAACTTGGATTCAAATAATGGAATGATGAAATCGGATATTGATGAAGTTGATAACGAAAATGATCAATTTGTTTCATTTCATGAAGTTCAAGAACTCATCAAAAATAATAATAAGAATGAAAATGAAAATGAAAATAAAATTGAACAGATTAATATAGAAGATGATGAAGAAGAAGAAGAAGAAGATGATTTCGTGGAGGTTATTGAACCATCTGATATAAATAAAGATAAAGTTGTTGAAGTGATTAATCTTAATGATAATGATGATAATGAAGCTACAAATGTTAAAGACAATAAAGATGAAGCTAATTATTCCAAAATCCCTAATATTGATAATGATGAAACTGAAATCATAGGAGATAAAGAAGAAATAATAGATTATGAATTTTATGAAAGTGATGAAGAAAGATTACAAGAACAATTAAATAAAGAAGAAGAAGAACATCAACAATTTCAAAAAGATTTAAATCCTCATATAATCAACACATTCACCAATGTCAATTTTGCAGAATCTTCTTTAAAAGAACAAAGAAAAAAAGAATTAAGAGACTCTGATGAAGTTACACAAGAAATGGTTAAAGAAGTTCAAGAATTATTGGCATGTTTTGGGATCCCTTACATAACTGCACCAATGGAAGCAGAAGCACAATGTGCAGAATTACTGAAATTGAAGTTAGTCGATGGGATAGTCACTGATGATAGTGATGTTTTCCTATTTTCTGGTGATAAGATTTATAAAAACATGTTTCATGAAAAGAATTATGTTGAATTTTATAATGGTTTAGAAATTGAGAAAGAATTGGGGTTAGATAGAGAAAGATTCATCATGTTGGCTCATTTATTAGGAAGTGATTACACTGAAGGTTTAAAAGGGATTGGACCAGTTAATTCAATGGAAATAATTGGATATTTTGGTAATTTAGAAAATTTTAAAAAATGGTTTAATGAAGGACAATTTGACATTTTAAAACAGAATAAAGAATCAAGATTTGAAAAAAATTTAAGAAATAAATTAACAAGGAATGAAATAATACTTGATTCTAAATTCCCTGATTTAAGAATAAATAAAGCATATTTACAACCAGAAGTTGATCATGATAAAACCGAATTTAAATGGGGAATGCCAGATCTTGATAGATTAAGAACTTTTTTAATGTTACAAATCGGTTGGGATCAATCCAAATGTGATGAGATTTTAATTCCATTGATTAAAGATTTGAATAAGAGGAAAAGAGAAGGTGTTCAAAGTACATTAAATCAATTTTATTCAACTGATGATATTAATGAATTTGGGAAAAAGAGGAAAGTTAATAAAAGAATGGTTGATGCTAAAGAAATGATTAAGAAACGTAAAAAGAGTACAATTAAGTGATAATTAATGATACTAAATCGAGTTTAATGTGAGATAAATTGCACGTGTAGAGTCATCATAACTGCACTATATTTAACCACCAGTGATGTACTTTAACTAACTATATAAAGCTCTGACTCACATTCTAAATCCGGAACTCCGATTACGTCATTTCTCTGAGTCACAAAATTTATGACTGACACAAAATTTCGAGAGTTTAAAAATTGACTGAAATTTCCAATAAAATTTTCCATAACTAATTTTGTTGTTTTGAAATCATTGAGGAGTTCACTAAGGAATTTCTCTCATTTGAAAGTTTCTCTGACTGAATTCTTTTTCCACACGAACTCACACGAACTCTTTCCATTTTTTTTTTTTTTTTCAATTCACTTTATTATACCCATTATTAATCCGTTATTATTATCATTACTTTATCATCACTATTATTCATCAGTTTTTTAATGTCTGCTTAAACGAATCTGCACTGTCACCGTCATTGTTCTTGCCTTTATCTCATACATTAGTTCCCTGTTTTTTCATAGAAATTTTCAAGTTTATTATTAGCTGTAGTACCATACTAATTGAAAGAGTTAATTATATTGTCTTTTGATTTCCTTTTTTTTTATCATGTCATTTATCAATAATCAACTTTTCACACCTCCCTCTTCTGTTGAAATCACAGAGACCACCAAACCAGAATGTGGAAAAGTTGATTTACAAAAATATATCAGAAACACATCAATTTTAATCACTTCCTTATGGAAAGATCCAATCAAGAATGAAGCTAATTTAATGTATCCTATAATTAAACCTCATGAATTTCAAATTTATTTGAAAGAGATATTAAGAAGATCAAGATGTTGTTTAAATATTTTACAAATCGCCATGTTTTACCTGTTTAAACTTCAAAAAAAGATCAAGAATAGAATAGTTGATTCAATGCATCATTTAAATTGTCCTAAAAAAGTCTTTTTAATGACTTTAATCCTTGCTTTTAAATATACTTTAGATTCGAATTATAAATTTGTGACATGGAGTAAAATTTCAGGATTACCAGTGAAAGAATTACAAAATTATGAAATTAAATTATTGGTTGATTTGAACTATGAATTAAATGATATCAATAAATCAGGTGTGTTTAATTCATGGTCTAAATTCTTAGAATCTCCAAAATTTGATGATTTGGATGACTTTAAATCTTTAAAAAGATCAGTTAATCATATTTCTATTGATAATTCAACTAAAAGAGTTAGAGTTAATTAAATTCATGATTTTTGAATTCTATTCTATTATGTAAATGTACTTAAGGTTTTCTTAAGTTCTAGAGCTTGCTCTCTTCGTTTTATTGCTAAATAATTGTGGATCTACCAACTTCTAAATCAGTATATATAAAGACCCAAAAATTTGATCAAAAATTGATTGCTATAACACTTTCTCATATACACTTCAAAGTAATTCAAAAACATGACATTACCTAAAAAAGTATTAATTGGTCTTACAACCTCAAACGCACAATTTTACGATGATGGAGCCAAAACAGGATTATTTTGGACAGAAGCATCTCATCCATATCATGAATTTATCAAAAATGGATTCGAAGTCCAATTCACTTCAGAAACTGGAGATTTCCACGTTGATGAACATTCAATTACTCCACCAGACTTTATCAATGAATCAGATTTAAAAGAGTTCAATGATAAAAACTCACCAATTTTTAAAGATTTATCACAAATCAAAAAGACAAGTGATGTTAACTCTTCAGAATATGGAATCTTTTTCGCTGCTGGAGGACATGGCTGCTTGTATGATTTCCCAACCGCAAAAGAATTACAATCAATTGCAGAGCACATCTATAAAGATGGTGGTGTTGTTAGTGCTGTGTGTCATGGTCCTGCCTTGTTAGAAGGGGTGCATGATTTATCAACCGGTGAGTTACTAATTAAGAACAAGAGAACGACTGCGTTCAGTGATGAGGCTGAGATTATTTTAGGATTAGACCATGCCTTGAAGAAGCATAAATTGGTCACTTTGGAGCAATTCTTCAAAGAGCACGGTTCAAAGTATGACGAGCCTCCAGAACCATTGGGGTCACATGTTGTCACTGATGGAAGATTGGTGACTGGTGCTAATCCTGCAAGTGCGTTGGATACAGCAACGCAAGCAATCAGTGTGTTTAATAAGTTGGATTAGGTGGGATGAAATGAATGTATTTTCATCTCTTCCACTTTTTTGTATTTATTTGTGTTTTGTTAGTAACAAGTTATTTAATACTTACTAAAGTAGTCTATTATACAAATTATAGTTTTGCAAACTCTGTCAGGCGAAATATTCTTTTCTTGTATTCGATCAATTCTTTTGTACGTCTGAAAATTGCATTAATTAAATAAAGATTTTATAAAACAGTGGAAAATTAGAATAAACATTTAACGATATCAATTATCAATTTCCAAAATTAGAATTTTACACCGTATGCTTGCAAAAGAACGAATGTGGTGTCGTTGATAATATAAACATGAGTTTTAATGTTAATTGAACTATACTGAGACACACACATCCAGACACCCTGGTCAATGTAGTATTAGAACTATATATTCTTGACATTGGCATTGGAATAGCCCATCAATGAGACACTGATTATCGATACCACCGTAAGCGTTCCAATATATCTCTCCTTTGGTAAACATGTGCTGTTCAGCTTTATGAACTGATTCAGGGTAAGTGTATCCTGCTGAGAACCCTGCGACTCAAGTTTTTGATCCATGATGCTGCTCTAACCAATGGCTAGCGCTGTCATCAGACGACTCCTCTCTTTCTGTTGTTTGTAGGTATTCTAAGAAGTCATTTGCTGCATAAGCTTGACCCCCACTTGTAAAGAGTATTTTGATCAGTAGAGTTATATATGACTGCTGCTTGCACCTCTGTATAACCAGGTATTTGTATGTTTGCAAATTCCTCCCCTGCGGCAACAGCAATACTTAAACCATCTTTATTTGTATAAGGGGCATAGACTTCACCGAAACAATTCAATCCAACAACACCACGACCTACCAGTGTTCCTTCCTTCATATCTCGCATCACTGCCTCAGCAGCACTTGTTATCATAGCAAAAATAACCCCGAAAGCATGACTACCTAACGTTTTAAATCTGAGTTCTGGCAAGACAGTACCTATCCATGATGTAAAAGCAGCAGTACACACCACTGTCCTGGCCGTCTCAATAAACCCATTTATGCTCACTAGAGCACCATGTGCAATTTTGGTTCCTATTCCATATGAGCAATATAGATGATAGTTGGGTGAAAAACTGAATAAACAACCTGATTTCTGAATCTGACTGGTTGATGGTTAAAAGGCGTAAATTATTGTTCGCCTTTTAAATTCGCTCTTGAATATTATATATATATATATATATATATA
>PPNI02000091.1:0-16217 GCA_003707195.2 Phaffomyces antillensis
CACCGTCTTCATTGATGTTTCCTTATAGCATTTTTTTCCAGGCATGATTAGTCATGCAAGTTAGCATCGGTTCAGTCTTGCCAATGTTGGCCTGTTCGACTATGTTAAACCACGTAGCTATGGCCTAAGTACTCCTTCTGGTCCGATCATCTGTTCAAATGATCCACCTTTCTCGGAGATGAATGGACCGATAGACTCCTAAAACCAGTCAATCCTTTTATGCCCATTGCTGGGTAGTAATTCCCAAATATTTTGGGTTGTTATATATCACACAATTGGTGATTTGTTTTATGTCCTCAAGATGACGTAATGTGTATATAATCACATAACAGGCTGTCATATCACATGCGGCACTAGTTTAAAATACTGAAGCCATTATAGTATAGTGGTTAGTACACATCGTTGTGGCCGATGAAACCCAGGTTCGATTCCAGGTAATGGCAGTTCTTTTTGTGTAAATAAACTGAGAATTATAATTTTTTTCGTATGTTGATTGTTATTTATTTTTTAATTTTCGATGATAAGATTGTTCCCGTTGAAACTTGATAGTCGAAATATAAGATAAAAGAGATAAGGTATTTTACCTTAAATTCGAATTGGATAAAGTTAGTCTATTTTCATGGGCATGTGAAAAAATGATAGGGTTCAACTTTACCTACACCACTGTGTAGGAAAACTAATGAAGATCAGTAAATTCTGAACTTATACATCTACAATGTACATACTGAATTCTTGATTTAATAAATCTTGAGTCTTAATAATAAATCGTGGGGGAGTAAATTGTAACAATTTAAAAGCCAACATGCACCACGCGTATTATAATAAATTACTCATTGTATAGATGAGTTTATGTCGATACGTACGTGTTGTGGGATAATCCGGGGTACAAGGAACAGTCCAATAGGGATGACTAATCTCTATTGATGAAGTGATGAAGTTCTAACTTGTTGGGCTATAAGGCTGATATCAGAAGATGACGTAAGATATCTGGCCACAGTCAAAGTAGAATAGCTAGCTCTCTAGGAATGGTCGGATCTTCAAACTTCAACGTATGTGTTGAAAATCTAAGTTAATGATTGTTATATACTAAAAATGCTGTGAACGTGATATAACTGAAAATTGTAGAGATCAGTAACCCTTAAGTATTTCTATAATAGTAATCAAGCGGCTAAAGATATATAAAACAGTGGAAGAAATGATATAATTTTTGATGATACTGGTGTTTCGTGAATATATCAGTACTCTAACTTCTCATATCAGCGACACGTATAAGATATACTCTTATATACCATTACATGGTAACAATAACCCCCATCGTTTTCTTATTTCTATTCCTTTTTTCAAGAATATGCAACTATTTTGATGTCATTATTTATTTTTTAGTCAGATTGTTTTGTTAATATCTATCCAAAAATAGTAATTTATTAGGTAACTTGTTTGATTAAAGTATTATGATATACTGCTGGGTAATCTGGGCAGTTATATTGAATTACATATTGTATTAATCTAACAAAGATTCCTGATAATAGAGGCTTCTCAAGATTTAAATATCTATATTTACATCACTCATCCAGCATGGTATCGCATGATTCCACATGAACCAACATATCTAAACAGATTTTCCCAAAAATTTTCTGTTACGTCAATAAAGAATCAATTTATTCAAAAAAAACTATAAAAACTTTCTAATTCTCATGTTTTTTTTAGTTCAAGCCCAAATTTATTTATGTTGGTTAAGAGCATACTGTTAAATAATTTTAGTATCAATTTCAAAAGACAATTCTCATCAGCAAATAGTACTCAATTCTTCAATCTACTAAAAGAATCTCACAAAAAAATGGCACAATCTGATATTCAAACAACTTTCAAATATGATACCCAATTAGAATCTCCAACAGATGATCACCACCACCATCACCATTATGAATTAGATCATTCTCATGATGAATCTCCATTTGCATTAAACAAAGCTTCTTCATTACAAGATTATCTATATAACAATAAACTCTGGGTTGAAAAAACCAATGAATTAAAACCAACTCTATTTGAGTCAAATGGTAAAGGTCAAGCTCCACATACACTATGGATTGGCTGTTCAGATTCCAGATACAATGAAAACTGTCTGAATGTTTCACCTGGTGAAGTTTTCACATTCAAAAGTATTGCTAACTTAATTTCAATTTCAGATCTAACCACTGTTTCAACATTAGAGTTCAGTATTAATGTTCTTAAAGTTAAAAAGATTATTATTTGTGGCCACACTGACTGTGGTGGTATCTGGAATTCCTTATCCTACAAAGATCTAGGCTCAGATAATAGTAATTTGATGAAATATTTGACTAAAATTGATGAATTAAGAGATGAATACATCAATGAACTAAATACTATCAAAGAGATGCCATTGAAAGCTAAGAAACTAGCCGAATTTAATGTTTTAAAACAATTAGAAATTTTGAAACAACAAAAAGTTGTCATCAATGCTTTAAATAGAGGTGAAATTGAATTATGGGGGTTAATATATAACGTTGATACTGGTTTATTAGAGGTTGTTGATGTTTGAATATAGTTATAAATATTTATATTATTATAGAGGGTTTTTTGATTCATAGTTAATTAAGGTAGTTTTTGGATAATTTGTAAAATGTATCACTGTAATTAATTATTTGAACTTAGGTTCGATTGTAAAAAATAAGAAACGACGTGAAAACTAAGTAAGGCCTTGAGGGATACTATGACTGATGTCTTTTTATTAAGATGAACGAACATCAATCAGCTTATAGTTATAATTAATTACAATGTGTTGAGGAAATTGTGCCAAATTTCAGACATGTTAACCGTGTTTCACTCTGAATCTCTTGATGAGTTTAAGATTATTTCTGATTCCATTTTTATTATAAGTCCAATTACACTAGAAATTATATAAGTGGAATTTGGGACTCAAGGGTCACAAGAGTTTTATCACACACCACAACTGCAATTTGTTATCATATCACTAAAATGAAAGCAAATGACAAATTAAAAATAAAGTGAAACTGCCTTCGTTTTCTTGTGTATTAATTCTTTGGTGTGTGATTTGTGCAAATAATTAACATCTAAATTAAAGATTCGAGTTCCTAGTCTAGGCTCCACACTCTGAGCATGTCCTTGACGTTATACGCTATTATGTTTATTTATGTCATGTACCATTTTTTTGGTGATCGGGTGTTGGAGTTGTGTCAATCTCGTTATCTCTATTTTTTTTTTTCTCTCTCTAGATTCAATAATTGATCTGATTTTTATTCTTGCTTTTATTTTCTTTAGTTATACAATTTACATTGATATTTAATCTTAATTCAATTCTTACACCTATTGAAACACTAAGCTACACACTCAGTGCTTCATTAACTTACTCTATCACATTCCACTGACTCAACTTCCTTATCTTATCTGAATAGCCACTTTTTATTATTGTTGCCACCCTTAACCATATCTCACACTAAAACAACACCCAACAATAGAATATCCACCCCTGTTATATGAAATACAGACCATTAGCTAGAAAAGAATCCCAGATTGAACCACCAGAATCCAAAATGACTCAATCAACATTTTCAAAGCCAAAAAGAAGACATTCAACTTCAAATCTATCTCAAGAAACACAAAAGATCCTTGATGCAGTTCCTGTGAACTATTCATACTACAGGATTCCACAAGATATTCTCCATACAATCCCAGAGTCTCAACTGTATTTGCTTCGTGACATCATTCAAACACCCGAATCTCATATTCTTAAGAAGAAGTACGTCACAAATATAGACGAAAGAAGTTATCTTACTGTTTTTGAATACAAGATCAACGATCAATGGATTATTTGGGACTACTCTACTGGTTATGTGTTCTTTACTAGTATTTTAAAAATCTTTAGTGAAGAATTTAAGGTCGATATCATTAAAACAATAGAAAAATTATTTCCTAATAATTCATCACAAGATTTGATTAAACGCGTTAGGGGTGGATTTTTGAAGATTCAAGGAACATGGCTTCCTTACCAAATAGTCAAAGATCTTTGTAAAAAGTTCTGTTTTAGTTTGAGATATTGTTTCATTCCTATCTTTGGGCCAGATTTTCCCCATTTATGTTTAAAACCAAATGATGTTAATTTTGGTAAATTAGTCAGTGATGATGGTACAAGAAGAAGAAGAAGATCAAGCACTAATTCAATAAAAGTCTCACCGATGAAGAGAAAAAATCTTAGATCTAAATCTGATTCGATTGTTGGTGATGGTGTTAACTCCCCAATACTTGAATTGAAAGAGTTATTGAATGCTTCTAAACAACTACATGATTTATCTGTTTTTAAAAATGATGTAGGTGATCTCAAATCCTTTGAGTATGGTGGGTTCAAATGGTGTTTCAAGGACAATGATTTGATACTTAAACAAAACAAGAATAACAATAATATCCATAAGATTGATAAGAATATCACTGAAAATAATAAATTCAATGGAACTTCAGATGTTAGTGTGCTCGATGAAATAGAAGATGAATCAAGTTATGAACTGTTTGATAATGAACAAAATGATTTAGATCAATATATTCCAAAGAGTTATAAGAGTTATGGATACAGTAAATCTTATGGGTTTGAAAGTTTGCTAAAAGCTGCTCACCAATTGTACCATGATGGGTATAAAGGCTATGTTGACGATGACTATGTTATTGATGAAGATGTTGAAGTACAAAGAAATGGAAAGATGGAGATTTCCAAACTGTTATCTAGTGATTGATTTTACCCTTTATTTAATATCGAGTGTGTTGATTATTACTTCATCAATTGGACTTTAGTCTCTGATGTTCTTATTCTTATTTTACTATAATGGCCTAACGATATAAAATCTTGTTCGACGAATTTATTTACAATTTTCATTAGTTAAGTTATTGGATATGGTCAAGTTTTTATACTATTACTTTTATTCGTTATAAGCATTTTTAAAAGTCATTTAGTTGCTCTAGTTGATCTGGATTTTTACATTCAGATATTTTATTTGAACCACAAGTTTTGGTTGTCTTTTACAATAGAAATTTTTGGTGAAGGGTTTGAGATTGTTATAATTGGGGTTTTATTACACTCTATCATTGTTGAATGATAGCTGTTCCTTTAATGATGAAGATTAAGGCACTAAGGTTAAGAATGTTCAAACTAGGGTGGTTTTTTTTTCAATTCTTGCTATTTCTTGTTTTTTTTTGTACAGGTTTCTTTTTACAGGTATTACGGTTTTATATGGTTTTTTATAGTTTCTATAGGTTTTTATAGGTTTTTCAAATATATGGATAAATGAATGGTTTTCTATCTTTTTATTATTCAGTTCTAAAAATCGGCTTTGAAGGCTTTGAGTCTTTTGCAACCTTTTTTCCATTTTTATTCTTACTCTTGAATCTGCTGTTATTAGCACTCTTGATGTCCATATATTTCTCTCTTTTTAATCTTAATCGTTCCTTTTCTTTTAATTCTTCTCTTTCTTGATTCTTCTTTCTTGATTCAATTATTCTTAATCTTCTCTTCTTACCTGGTCTAACTTTCTTCAATCTTTTCTCTCTTAATGACTCTTTTTCAATTTTTGCATTATATTCATTCAAATCAATTAATTTACTATCACTCTTGATAATCGGTTGTGATTGTTTGATAATTTCGTCTCCAGAAATGGCAACTTCTTTGATCTGTTGTTTTTCTAATTCAGTGTATTGTTGAAAATAATATGAATCTGGTCGACTCTGGAAAATGTATTCCGGTGATGGAGATCTTAATGAGATTCTAACTATATTGGTGTCTTCTTTTGTTGGTTTTCGACCTCTTTCTTCAATATCATTGTCTTCTGATTTATCTTCAGCTTTAGTAGCTGCGACATCACTTCCACCAAATGAAAATAGTGGAAAATCATACTCTTCTTGTTCTTCTTCAACAACAATATCACCTTCTTGATCTTTGGTTTCATTGTCTATAATTTCGAATTCAAAATTGGGCAGTATAGCCTCACTGTTAATTATTTCTTCTTCTTCTGAGTCATAAAGTTGACTTCTTGAGATCCTGAACGAGCAGTGTTAGTACTCTGATACCACTCATTCACAGTTTCCTGCCACACTTACTTCTTAACTTCACTCATTTGAACAGCAATATCACACTTTGGAATACTTGACATGAGACTCATCTAGTGGAAATTTTTTTAATCAGGTTTTGATTACATAAGTCTTTATTCATTTATTTATTTTCTTCAAAATAAGTCTTATAGAAACCTTCGTATAAAAATTCAGCTCAATTCGCCATGGATTTCATTGATTTTGAGACATTTGGTGGGATCTCTGAACAATCAACACTCCCTGAACCAAATGCTCCTTTGATCCTCCCACTCAACACTAATCTCACAAACAAATTCAAAAATTTATCAATATTAGGATCCGATTTAAACTTAAATAACAATAATAATAACATAAATAAAACTTCTGAGAAATATGCTAAATTGACTTTAGAACTATTGAGTAATTCACATGATTCATCACTGCTTATATCGGATTTTTCAGCCTCAAAGAGTAAAAATAATGCTATGTTGAGTACTAAGTTAAGTCAAGTTTTAAACTCTTATGAATCTAATGATAATTCGTTAAGAGATGCTTTGAATGTTTTGCAATCGAGACATGATTTAAATTTGAAGACTTTGATAAGATCAGATATCCATGGTTCAATGGCAAGAGGAAGTTTCAGAAGTGATATCGAAAATGAGTTATTGAAACAACACAGTATTTTCTTGAAGAATTTTGAGCCTATCGTTTCTAAAATTGAGTCTTTAGATTTTAAGATAAATGAGTTAAATGATATTAACTCGAAGTTGAATCAGTTGAAGGGAATAAATCCAGAGTTATTAACTAAAGTAAAAAAATTAATTATTCAAAAAAACTTATTAAATTTGAAAATAAGAATCTTACTAAATTTCAAGAAAAAATTTACTTTAAATCAATACGAAGAACATTATTTATTGAATGAACCAATTTCTGTTGAATATTTTGAAATTTTAAACCAAGTTAAAAAAATACATTCAAATTGTTCAATTTTATTAAGTTTAAATAATCAAAATGTGGGGATTACAATAATCAATAAGATGAATAATATCTTGAATTTATCATATCAAAGAATCTCATTTTTCTTAATGAATAAATTAAATCAGTCAAATGATTTGAATTCAAACAAAAATACAAAATTAATCAAGATTTCATTTCATTATTTGTTCTCAAATTTAACTTATTTCAATGAAATTAAAATTAAATTGATTCAATCAAGATCAAAGTTAATAAATGATGAATTTCAATATCAATTGAACAATAGTTCTGCTGATTATGACCATGCTAGACCTATCGCGTTATCAGCACATGATCCATTAAGATATATTGGTGATATTCTTGCATTTGTTCACTCTATAATAGTCAATGAAATTGAGTTCATTAACAATTTATTTCAATTTAATCTAGATCAGAATAGCAAAGAAGAACTAAGTGATTTTGAAAAAGACTTACAGGAGCTAAATACAATTGATATAAAGAATTCAATCAATTCTGTCATATCAAAAATATTAAATTCTTTAAAAAATTCTTTAAAATTGAAAATTGAACAAATCTTAAGGAATGAATTAAATCTGAATCTAATTCATCAGATTTATAATTTATTATCACTTTATAAAATAATGTACGAAAAGCAATTAATCGATTTGAATAATGAAGAAGAAGAATCTGATATTTTAAAAACTTTAGAGTTTTTGAAAAGTTTATCAAAAGAAAGAATTTTCAACATAATTGAACTAAATTTCAATAATGTGATCAAGTCAAACCAATTAAATGATTGGTCTTTAGAAGATGATTCATTATTATCACCAGAATGGTTGAATCTGTCATTAATGGAAAACTTATCAATCTTTTCTCATAATGTTGATGATCTATTCAATGATGAAGAATTCAAAAATATAAGTGATTTAATAATCTTAAAATCTATTGAATTAATTGAATTACAATCCACTAAGAACTTTAATAAAGATGTTAATTCACAGTTAATATTTAAGTTAAATTCATTTGATTTAATGAACTCCAAAATATTACCAATCTTAAAATTCAAATCGAGCTTATCTTTAATTAATGATCTAATTTTGAAGAATAAACAACATTTAATCAAACTACAATATGACTCATTATTATTAAAATCTGGTTTGAACATACATCAACAATTAATTCAATTAATTTTCCCAATTGAACAGATTGAATCAAGTGATGATTATTACATGTATTCGTCATTGATTGAGAACAAATTATTCAATTTAGAAAACTTAAAACAAATCGAATTAAAATTACACGAATACTTGCCAATTGCAATCATAGAAATTCAACAATCGTTATTTAAAATATCTTCACAAATTTTAGTTAATGAAATAATCAATGAAATCACGTTAAATTTCTTAAAATTATATAACGTTTTTTATAAAATCTTGAAAATTTTATATGAAGATAACGAAATCTTAGAATGGTCAACTTTTGAAGTCTCTACATTATTGGGTATTGAAAATTTGATTAATGAAATTATTGTATAGAAAATAAATATATTGAGTTAAGTATATAAATCCGATTTCATTTAATATTATCATGATTTGGAACTTTACCACGACCATACCCGTCTTTTCCGTAATAATCCATTGGATAATAACTTTTATCCCACATTCTATCATTTTTCATCATCACCATTGCTTCGTATGGTGTTAATAAAGGTTTGTTGAAGGCATAACCCCAATCAATTGATAATCTTGGACATGCAACTTGAACAAAAGCTTCAATATTATCAAACATTGACAATTTTTGTGGGAAAATCTCAGATAAGATTATTTTAACAACAGTTTTACCATTTTTGATTAGTTCGTCTTCTAAATTTTTTAAAGTATTTAAATTTCCTTGTCTACCTAAAGCTCCTAAAATTAAACCAACTGTCTTTGAATTTTGAGCAGTTTTAATTGCTTCTTCTCTAACTTTCACCAGTTGTTCTTGATCATATAATTCCCTTGTGAATTTTCTAGAATATGGATCATATCTAAATGCAGGAATCTCAGGATTATGAATCATTGCACTTTCTAAATGGAATCTACCGTCACCTACGTAAATCATTGCATCTATCTCTTCCTTGTCTAATCTTTGAGAAGTACAGCCCAACACTTCACCTTTACTTAATGGCATTATCTGTGGAGGAAATGTATAAATGGGATGTTCTTCATCATTAGCTAATTTATCTTTGATTAAATGGATTGTTGGATTGAATTGAATTGTACCAAAAGTTGCAATTTTTGAATTTGCAGGGAAATTTCTTTTGATTGTATTTATAATATGAGTCTCATCAATATTTATAGTCACGAATATATATAACACTTTAATCAACGTTATATCAATAGGAACTAAACAAGAATGAGCATAATGAACGATGAAATCACAATCTAATGATCTTGCAGTGAAATCATCAATACAACAAGCACCATAAGAGACGTCTCCCATGACAATAGTTTCAACATCACAGAATTGTTCAATGATATCAGAAATGATTAAAGAATAAATTAATAAACCTTCAGGCATTTGTAATGCAACTCTTTTAGCTTTTTGTTTCTTTATATTCCATATCGTTTTATGAATTTCAAAGTTATAGTTAGATGGAAGTAGTTTAATGGCTTCATTTAATTCTTTATCCTCAAGGATCTCCGCTGGGATTTGTGTCATGGCTCTACCTACATGATTTTTAAGTCTTGTTGTTTTGACTAATGAATTATTTCCTTGATTATCAATACTATCTCGTCTACCAACGAACCTTCTTCTAGGCACTCTTTTCGGTTCTTGAACTTCCTGGATTTGCACTTCAATCATGTTTAGTCTTGATCTATCTCTGTTTCTATCTATGTGGATAAAGTGACAGTGCAAGCAAGTGATCAATTATATAAATCCATTACTTAACTAAATTTTTCAGCTCATCGCAAAAGAAAAAAAAAATTTAGAATTACGTCTCATAACCAATAAGCTAGTAGTACAATAATCTAACTACGTTAACCATCATATTCCACCATGCTAACACCTAGATTCACTTGTTCTCAGACAGAAGAGTCATTAATTTTGAGCATTTCAGTCTCTCATATCAGATTTGATGCTCTTGGAGTTCAAATCATCGTTGAGGACAATCTATTCATTTTTTCATTAAGTCCATATTACTTAAGATTGAGATTCGATAAATCGTTAATAGATGATGAAGATCGTCCAGCTAAGGCAACTTATGAAGCAAAGCAAGAGACTGTTGTTATTGTTATACCTAAATTGAATAAAGGTGAAATATTCGAGGATTTAGACCTGCCTAAGAAATTGATGGCAAGAATTGGTGAAGATGTTGATAATAATGGTGAAATCATGGATACAAAGACTTTACTACAAGAGATTGGTGTTGGAAGTTTGGATGAAGGATTAATTAAAGAAGTTGATGTTGAGTTGGATACAATGAAAGCACAAACAACAAGTACTAGGAAACCGTTAATTCAAGTCATTTCTGAAAATGATAATAATGAAAAATCTGATTTAGAAAAAACTGCAATTGAAGGTGATGCATTTGATTGGGAAATCAATCAAAAAAATGAAATAGATGATGTTTTGAAGATCAAGTATGGATTTAATAGTTTATACGATTCCATTATTTCAGTTTCGATTTCAAATGGGAATGATATCAATGAATTAGATGATCCTGAACATTGTAATCCAGATGATAGAATAAAGGAAAGATTACTGAAAGAGAATTACAAATTCGATCCAGAATATTATGCAGCTGATTACATGACCCAAAAATACTCTACTGATGAAGAAGATGATTATTCACAAGTTAAAGATTTACTAAGATGGGAAAATCCAATTTTAACAAATGATGATTTAACATTCACTAAGGAAGAAAACGAAAAAATGCTTAACTTGCCCAAGAAGACATATTTAATAACTAATCCAAAGCCTCTATACTATACTATTGTCTCATTATTATTCAGTTATTGTTTTGAATCAAGGGAAACTGAAGGTGAATTAAATACAGAATCAGCCTGGTCAATTGGTAAATTAACACCACAATTAGCATTTTTAGATCAGAAGATTATATTAGATGATGTTAAAGGAATCAGCATGATTCAAGCTTTAATAATTACAGGTATGAGAAGATCACTATGTTATCCGTTACATAGAAATTTCGAATTATCCTTCAAAGCATGGATTGATTCTGTTAAGATTTTGAAAAAAGGTAAGAAATCAGTATTGAAGGCATTATTAATGCTTCATGAACCATTTAGATATCATGATGTTTATTACGTTTATAATAAGATCTTAATTGATGATTTGATTAATTGGTTAATTAATGATACAAGAGATAATGATTTTGTTTTAAAGTCTTTAGGTGATGAGTTAGAAAAAAAATTAATGAAATTAGAGAAGAATGAGATTGTTTTCGAACAATTAGATCAAGATGGTGATGTGGATACATCTTTGAACATTTTAGAAATTGAACAAATTGCTGAAGAGATGTATAGACAAGGTAATCAAGAATAAAAATGTATAATAAATATATCGGATATCTGTAATTGGTTATCTATTTGTTTTCTAGAATTTGAGAAACTGAATCTTTGATAGTCTTTTCTAATGGAATCCAAGATTTAATACCAGTGGCTTCTAAAGTAGCAGAAGTGTCATAGTAGAAGTTACCTTCAATTGCTAAAGCTTCAGCATCAACTGAGACATCACCTTTACCAACAGTGTCATTCAAATTTGGGAACTCTTTATGAATCAAGTTTAGCAATGTTTGGCCACTGAAAACACCATTGACAGCAAATAATCTTTTACCTGCTAATTTTTCATTTTCGATTGGCAAAACGTGTAACAAGGCAACATCTCTAACATCAACCGATAAACCATTCGGTTGAGAAATTAGCTCAGTTTTATCTAACGGAGTAGATAATAAACTATTAACGATTTCCGCAGAGGTGTTTAAAGTTGGATTTGATAATGAATCTGTGAATTTTTGAGGTCCAAAAACATAAGGTGGAGTGACAGTTGTTAAAGTGAAGTTAACTTTCTTTTCAACAATGAAGTCTCTAGCAACTTTCTCAGCTAATTTCTTTGAAGCAACATAAGCTGAACTTTCATCTTTAACATCATCCCAAGTAATTGGATTCCAAGTTTCCTCAGTATGAATGAAAGATTTATCACCTAATTTATCAAAGTTTAGAATTGAAGCGAATGAAGAGGTAACGACAACATGTTTAACTTGAGGAGCTAATTTAACGAGTGCTTCAAGGATGTTTTTAGTACCATGAGTAGCAGGAATTAAGTAAGCTTCTTCTAATGATTTATTAAGACCAAATGAGAATGGAGAAGCAGTGTGTAAAACAGAAGTGATTTCTGGGTTCTTTTTTAGAGCTTGATCAAAGGCATCTTTAGCAGCGATATCAGGAACTATTTCAAATGATAATTTACCTTGTGGGTATAACTCTTTGAATTGCTCAGTGATTTTATCAGCTTTTGATTGTGATCTGACAGTACCAATTACGGTGTAACCTTTTGATAGTAAAACATCAATGATGTGTAAAGCGATGAAACCGGAAGCACCAGTTAATAAGACGGTGGCTGACATTAAGATGGAATTGAGGATACAGAAAATAAAATGTAGGAGTTTGAGGATTTCAAAGAGTATTTATAGCCCCAGTCAACTTCGATCGGGCAATTCTAGAAGGTTATCGAAGCGTATATGTTGAAAATTGTGACCCGGCGTATGAGAATTGAATGTATGAAAAGGGCTTTAAACTAACCAAATTGTATAATATTTTCTAATCATTATTTCTATTCCAATTTATTTACAATCTTAGTCAAAGTATAAACATTAACAAAGAATCTCTCAGTGGCAAAATAGCCCAAAACAAACTTATTGATCACTTCACGACTCAAATCAAACGGAAACTCACTCGCTTTTGAACTCAATGAATCTTCAAATTTGACAGATTTCAATTCCTCTGAATATCTTTCATACCAATCATGTAATTCTTTTCTCTCATTTGTTGTTGAATTGATGTAAATAGTGGCGAATATCAGATTTTTCCATGTCTTTCTAGGTGTGATGTTCTTCAGATTTGAGAAGATAGGAGTTTTAGCTGTTGGATTTGAGTAGTAATTGTAGTTTTTATTGATAACTTCAAAGATTTCTCTCTTTTGTTTACATCTACTTAATTCAGGAATCGCTAATAAAACATCCTTAAATCTTTCATCTGATAGTGGATCAACTATCTCTTTCATTACTTCAATACTATATCACAGAAATATACTGGAAAGTTTCGATAATTTCATGCTCTAAAATACTTTTATTTATTCTCATCTTCTCATTGACAGAATTTAGAATAATTTTATAATATGAATATAACTTATACAATCACAGCCTATGAGAAGATTACAAACCCAATAAGAGCCACCACCACCTTGTTTCAGACTTCAAATGTTGAATACTACGAAGTGTTACTCACTAAAGATTTGTATTTAATACGTAAATCAGATCACTTTATTTATCTTACCTGTGTGAATATCGTAAGAATAACCAGAAACAGGAACATCTAAGATCAACTTACTCCTTTTCAAGTACTTAACATCATCGATAACACTCTGATCAACATCCGTGAATGGTAAGAAGGCAAAATGGTCAACATTTTCCTCTGTTTCCTGTTCAATTTCTCAAGTTCATCTTTGAATGTCAACATTCCACAATCAGTATGATGAATCACAACGATTTCACTTGTTCTTAATAATCTCTGTGAGATAATTAAACTACGCAATGCATCAGTAACTCTTCCTCCAGCAAATGTTCCTTGGTGAACTGGGCGACGTATTTAGCGTTATCTTTTTCGAAATGTGAAGCAACCGTCGTTAGGGATTGGTATTGAATATGTATTTTAAAGAATGTTATTAATTATGAACATAATGGTCTGGTTCATACACACAGATGTGGCAAGCTAATAAATCGCATTTACTTGCTACTACGTTAGTTTGTGGCTTCTGTTCTTTCTCATGACCAAGATAAAACTATCACTTATGAGGAAAACTCTCAGATAACTCTTGTATTTCCCTGATTTTGAAATATTCATGTGAGGTGGTATATGTACTGAGCGGATAATTTACACGCCATTTTTCAACGTTATATCTGTAAAATGGTTTACGATTTGAATTCAAGAGAGGCGAAGATGAGAAAGTTAGCAACAACTCTAAAGAAAAGCAAAAGGCAAAAGAGTTAAGAAAAGAAGCTAAGATAAAATGGAGAAAACAACAGAAACCACATACTAAAGAAGGATGGATTCAAAGAGCAAAAGAAGTTGCTAATATCTTAAAAGTTGATGCAGTTATCAGAGATCATGAAGGTAATCTTCCATACGAGATCAGTTTGTTAAAAGCTGCTGGTTTGGTGAATTTTTTAGGCCTGTTGAATACGGTGGTGCTAGGCAAATATAGAAGTTATCATATCATGTGTTGGTAAGCTAAATTGGGCATGTGTTTTCGTCTATTGTTTATTTTAGCACATTTCAACAAAGAATAAAATGGATTAAAATATTAACAGAAGGAAATTCCTATAGTGATCGGGCAAAAGAAACGATGATATGTGTGCAATTCCATCAAAAGATAACAAAAATTTGATATTTAAAGGTAAAAAATATTTTTGTACTGGTAGTACCATGTCAGACATAATGATTTTAGAAGATGTTTTACCTGATGGAGAGCATGTGTTTGCTTATGTTTCTTCTTCAAACCCTGGTCTAATTTATTTAAACGGGATTCAAGTGGTCAACGTCTTATAAAATCTGGTGGTGTTGAAAGAAACGAAGTTGAAGTTGATTGGAAAATTGCACTTGGATTTGTTGATAATACTAGAATCATGGATGATTCCTATTTAAGTTTGATTTTACCAGCTCTTCAGTTACAATCTGCCGCTGTTCACACTGAAGTAGGATTGGGTGCACTAGAAACAACTGGCTAATATACTAGAACAACAGCAAGAGCATGACCTTATGGTGGTGATAATAAAGAAGTTGCAACTGATGAATGGTATATTTGAGAGATGGATCTCTAGCAACTAAATTTCTTGCAGCAGAAGCATTAGTTTATCGAACTGGTGCAACAATCTCAAAATATCTACACAATGACAGAGAAAAAACTGAAAGAATAAGAGGGGAACTAGCTGTTAGTGTAGCTGCTAGTAAAGTTGTTGCAGCTGAATTAGAAGCTTCATCTAAGATATTTGAACTCACAGGTTCAAGATCTGCATTGTCAAGATATGGTCTTGATAGATTTTTGAGAAATACAAGAGTTCATTCATTACATGATCCATTATCATATAAAAAAAGGGGAGTTGGTTCTTATTTCTTATTGAAAGAATTGAACCTTTCTGATATAGCTGATGGTTCATAATCCGTTTCTCTTTTTATTGTTTGAGGACTAATTGTCTACTAGATTTGATTGTTATTTTGATCTTCAAACTAATAGGTGAAGATGTAATACTTTTTATTTCTTATATATATAATGGATAATAAATGATTCTTGAGCACTCAATTCATCAAACTTTAAAGTAAAGGTGATAAATACAATCAACAAAAGTGCATGGATGTTCTTTCATTTTAACTACATTCAACTAATTTTTTTTTTTACCTTTTTTTGCCCTAAATATTACACTGATTTATCTACTTAGCTCTACGATAATTGTCTTCATTATCTCTCCCCAGAATTTTTTTTACAAAACTATACATCTAAACAAATTTCAATTAGGTTATTCTAAACTTCTTTATTCTTCTCCATAGTTTTAAGTTTTGGAACAGTTTTTTTTCTTTAAAATGATATTTACAACTATACAACTGAAAACTGTTTATAAGGAACTTTAATCCTTCTTATATATCCTGATCTTATCATTGTACCGCTTAGCTTTGTCTAAAGGTATGTTGCACACTTTTTTTTTTTTTTTCTCGTAGATAATTATATTGTTCATTAAATTTGTCTATGCAATCTTATACTCCATCTCTTTCTGGCTGTCACAAATACAATATATTCAACATATTAACATTTTAAACATTACAACTGAAGAGTATTCAACATACTAGAAATTATCACATCACATTAAACACACAGGAAAA
>PPNI02000092.1:0-15839 GCA_003707195.2 Phaffomyces antillensis
AAATAACTGAAAAAAGTGAAGAGTCATTTGAATGGATATGAGATTTGCATTTTTCAATTCGCATGTCATAAATGTGATATTGGATGTATTCAATTCTTTCTCTAGCTCAAATTCAGCTTCATAAGTGACATCAGGAATAATCTTGTGATTGTGTAATTTCTCTTTTGTAACACTTCCACCATGGCTTTTGGATGAATAATTTGAACTAGAAAATGCACCACCAATAGCATCAGTTCTGTTTTGTTCAAATCTCTGAACTTTTATGTATCTGCTATTTTTGTAAATTGGAATCTTTTCAATGAAAGTCGAGTTTTTTGATGCGAAATCAATTCGTAAGGCTGCTTCAGTAAATTTTGATATGGTTTTTCTTCTTACTGCATTATTGGTTTCGTTAAAACCGTAAATAGTAGGTGCTAAATTCAAATATTGAAAGTCATATCCAATTTGTTTTATTAGTGTATCATGAAACTCATTCCCTTCAGAATATCCAACAAAGAAACTTGAATTGTCAAACCTAATTTTACCTTTTGATGTCGAACTAAATTTAAGATGCAATATGAAGTTATAAAATAGTTGATAGTTTATGTCTTCTTTCTCTTCTTGAGTAAACTCAAAGTTATTGGAATTCTGAAAGGATATGCCATGGAAAACATTCTTTGGGTGACTTTTTGTGGTTGAGAATTTAGACTTCCCTTCGATTTGATCGACCAATTGTGACAACATAATATTATCATATTTCATAATTTGTGATCTTCTCGTGTTAGTGGCAATTTCTAAAGATATAAATGTTATAAAGAATTTTGTAACTTTGCTCCAAATATTGTAATCTAGAGCTGTAACTTTTAACCCTATGGCTTCCTGAATTCTGATCTTTTCCGCATCGTCTAAATTTAACAACAAAGCACCATATATAGTCCCTATTATATCACTTGAATTTTTGTTTATGTAACCAGACGAGTCTTTGATTAATACATCAATATCCTCAAGATAAACATTGGCAACTTCTTCAAATGTCATCTTAATATCTTTTAATTCTTTTTCTAAAAATGTATAATATTCTATAACAGCACGTTTAGAGGTATATGCGTCAAATTCCTCATATTCGAACCCATCTTGCTTCGTGAGCTTCTTTATCAGGTCCTGCTTGGTTGTTTCTGATAAAATCTCCATTGCTTCAACTGCAATCTTTTTAAAGGGTTCATATTTATCCTTTTTAGCTTCTCTAAACTCCTGTGCTAAGTCCTTAAACTCCTTAAAATTCAAATCATATGGTTTGAGAGGATCAACTATTGAGATCAGTTTAACTAGATTATCAAGCGACTCTTTTAATCTGGCTGGATTAGACATGTTGAATGTATATGGTGGGAGGGGGGATGGGGCTTCTCTTTTGTTCAGTTTGATTCTCATTCTATGTGTCAAAAGCTTCGGTAAGGGCACAAGAGGACCCAGTCAGAAATACAGCATTACATAATATTAGCTGAATTAGTTCTATTTATTAAATAACCCTCTGATGCCTGGATTTCTTCAGATCAATATCGATGATAATTGATCTTTTTAAGTTATATCCATCATTACGTATACACGATCTCTCCTAAGTGGGTTATCTCGCTATCAACCTTTAATTAACTATGTATCTTACATAAATTTTTCCAAAACTTGACTCTTTCATGACATATTCGACTCGTCTTTTTTTTTTTTTTATCGAGACGCTTATAAGAAACAACATCCTCATTTGTGTTGTTTTTGTACTCTTTATCACGATTTAATCACATCATAAAGATGTTATCATACATAAGTTTGAGAAAAATCGCCCTAAGTAGGCAATATAGACTCTTTACCACGCTATCAGGTAAAGTCGTTTCAAAAAAAGTTAGAGAAGAAGCATTCAATAAAATTCAAGAAATCAAATCGAAATATCCTCATTTCAATCCAAATGTCAAGATCATTCAAGTTGGTGCAAGACCAGACTCTTCAACTTATGTGAACATGAAATTAAAAGCATCAAAAGATTCAGGAATTCAATGCACCGTTGATAAATTAAATGAAAATATAACTGAATTTGAATTATTGAATATAATTGAAAAAATCAATCAAGATGATTCAATTCATGGTCTTTTAATTCAATTACCATTACCTAAACATTTGAATGAAACAAACATCACTAATGCCGTTTCATCAGATAAAGACGTTGATGGATTTGGTAGATTCAACGTCGGTGAATTATCTAAAAAGGGTGGTGAACCAAAATTTATCCCATGTACTCCAAATGGTTGTATGAGATTATTAGAAGAAACAGGGGTTGATATATCTGGTAAAAATGCAGTTGTTATTGGTAGATCAGATATCGTTGGTATTCCAGTTGCAACCTTATTACAAAAAAAAAATGCCACTGTTACAATTTGTCATTCAAGAACACAGAATTTACCTGAAATTGTTAAGAATGCAGATATTGTTATTGCTGCTATTGGTAAACCAAATTTTGTTAAGGGTGAATGGTTAAAGAAAAATGCTATCTTGATCGATGTTGGTATTAACTATATTCCTGATTCAACTAAAAAATCAGGTTTAAAATTAGTTGGTGATGTTGATTTTGAAAGTTGTAAACATGAGACTTCATTCATTACACCTGTTCCAGGTGGTGTTGGACCAATGACCGTTGCAATGTTGATTCAAAATGTTTTAATTTCAGCTGAAAGGCAATTAAAACAACAATTCGAATTACCTTCATTTAAACCACTACCATTAAAATTAGAAAGTCCAGTGCCAACTGACATTGAAATTTCAAGAAATCAAACTCCCAAATTAATCAAAGATTTAGCCAAAGAGTTAAAATTAAAAGATTCTGAATTAGAATTATTTGGTCATTATAAAGCCAAAATCAATTTAAACACTTATGATCGTTTGAAAACCCGTGAAAATGGTCATTATATCTTAGTCGCAGGTATAACTCCAACTCCATTAGGTGAAGGTAAATCAACCACCACAATGGGTTTAGTTCAAGCATTATCATCCCATTTAAACATCCCTGCCATTGCTAATGTTAGACAACCTTCAATGGGACCAACTTTTGGTGTTAAAGGTGGTGCTGCAGGTGGTGGTTATGCTCAGGTTATTCCTATGGATGAATTCAATATGCATTTAACCGGTGATATTCATGCTATTGGTGCTGCTAATAACTTATTAGCCGCTGCAATTGATACTAGAATGTTCCATGAATCAACCCAAAAGAAAGATGAAACATTTTATAAGAGATTAGTTCCTGTTAAGAAAAATAAAAGAATTTTCACTAATTCAATGTTGAGAAGATTAACTAAATTAGGTATTAATAAAACAAATCCAGATGATTTAACACCTGAAGAAATCAAATCATTTGCAAGATTAAACATTAATCCAGATTCAATCACCATCAAACGTGTTGTTGATGTTAATGATAGATTTTTAAGACAAGTCACCATTGGTGAAGCACCAACAGAAAAGGGATTCATTAGAAAAACTGGTTTTGATATAACTGTTGCTTCTGAATTAATGGCAATTTTAGCATTATCTAACGATTTACATGATTTACAACAAAGAGTTGGTAGAATTGTCATTGGTTCCAATTTCGATAACGAACCAATCACAGTCGATGATTTAGGTGCAGCAGGGGCCATCTCTGCATTATTAAAAGATGCAGTTAAACCAACTTTAATGCAAACTTTAGAAGGTTCTCCAGTTTTAATTCACGCTGGTCCATTTGCTAATATTTCTATTGGTGCTTCATCTGTTATTGCTGATAAATTATCATTGAAACTAATTGGTACAGAACCTGGCTCTGATCAACAAAAGGGATTTGTTGTCACCGAAGCAGGATTTGATTTCACTATGGGCGGTGAAAGATTCTTAGATATTAAATGTCGTTCATTTGGATTTTCACCAGATACAGTTGTCTTAGTAGCTACAATTAGAGCATTAAAATTACATGGTGGTGCACCTAATGTTAAACCTGGTCAATCATTACCAAAGGAATACACTGAAGAAAATTTAGAATTAGTTCGTATTGGGTTTGCTAATTTAGCTAAACAAATTGCTAATGTTAAACAATTTGGTATTAATGTAGTTGTTGCCGTTAATCAATTTAAAGATGATACACAAGCTGAATTAGAGTTAGTTAAAAAATTATCCAAAGAAGCTGGTGCAATTGATGCAGTTGAAAGTAATCATTGGGGTAAAGGTGGTTTAGGAGCTGTTGAATTAGCTAAAGCCGTTGTTGAATCAGTTAAATCTACCAATAAGAAAAATTTCAAATTCCTTTATGATGTTAATGATTCAGTTGAATCAAAATTAGAATCTATTGTGACTAAATTATATAATGGTAAATCAATCAAAATTTCAGAAAATGCAGCTAAAAAGATTGAAACTTACAAAGCTCAAGGATTTGGTAATTTACCAATCTGTATTGCAAAGACTCAATATTCATTATCTCATGATGCTAATTTAAAAGGTGTTCCATCAGGTTTTGAATTTCCAATAAGAGATATTAGAGCTTCTATTGGTGCTGGTTATTTATACGCTTTAGCTGATGAAATTCAAACTATTCCTGGTTTACCAACTCATGCAGGGTATATGAATGTTGAAGTTAGTGATGATGGTGAGATTGATGGATTGTTTTAGAAATATAGAGAATAATACAGATAGATGATGAGTATCATATATGGAATAAATAGATAAATAAATAAATAAATAAATAGATAAATAAATAAGAGTAGATTCAATGTCTCATTTCCCTCTCAAAAACTTTGTGACAAAATCGCTTTGATTTGAAATTTTTGTGTCAAAGACTTGTGAATTCTCATGATCCTGAAAGTATCTCATAACATGAGCATTTTGTTTCCAAAAATTCACCAATTCTTGAAATTCCATCTGCCCTTTCAAATAAAACACATTACTAACGTCTAGATTCCTTTCATATCTATTTCTTTCAAACTCTTGTCTAATTTTAGTACGAATAGTAGCAACAGGCATGTCTAATTCATATAACCCCACAAAAGTAGGAGCATGTCTTAAATAGTTTCTATAGAGTCTCAATGAACGCTTGCTTAGCTCAGCGAATGACTTGCTTCTCTTTGAGGTCTCTGCAAAGGCTGTTGCGACAGTAGGCATCTTTGTTCTTATAAGGAATACTATCCCTGGAATTTAATATGGTAGAGGGTTTTTGTTTTTTGTTTTTAATTTTTGACATTTTTACATCTTTTGAAATAGAAAGAAATGATATATTAGGGAAGATGGTTACTTCTGTCATGTGCTGGAGAATGATGAATCTGGCTCACTAACTAGAGCTAGATTCCATAGAGAAGCTTCTTTGCTGATGAAATTATCTCTGTGTGTTTTCACTTTCTGTTTCCTTTTAACTTCTCGTCTTCTCTCAGCTTCAATTACAAATTCATTTTGAGTAAAACGCTCTCTCTTTATAAATGAGATTATTCTCCAACTCTTTATAATACTAGAAGACTCCTCTTGAATCTAACTAACCAAATTTACGAAAGTGATCATCAATGGTGTTCCAAAGGAAGGTTGATGGAGATGTCAAGATCATAGAATCAGATTCAATCACATCAAATGACACTAAATCACAGAAAATTGCAATTAATACATCGAATTTAAGTAGTTCTGATAGTTTTAGAAAAACATCATCTTCAAAACTATCAAAAGTGTTTGGGATCTATATTCCAACTCCAAAAAGACCAAATTATGGATTTGAACATGTCTTACCTAAGAATTATGATCCTAGTTATGCATCAGCTGATAAGTTACGAACTTTAAAGTCAAGTAGGGACTTATTAATAGATTTATATAAAGAAGACTCTACTATATATGATCATGAATTATATGGTGATGAATTGAGTGAAGATGAGATTTCAATATTGAAACAAGAACCAAAGAAAAACAGAGATAAGAGAAAGAATAGAAATAAACAAACCGTTTTCAATACTTCTAATCATAGTTATATCATTGGTTCTTCAACTTCTGATTTACAATCATTGCCTAATAACTCAACTAGTTCAAATATCAGCTTTATCAATATCGATAATGATTTAGAAAAATTAAAATTACCTATTCAGATAACAGAGATTGATTATTCAATTGATAGAACTAAAATTCCAATTAAGGAAAGATTAAGACAAAGACGTGAACAATTAACTCATATCTGGAATTCAAATAAATGGAAAAACTGGATCTTTCTAGGTTTGATTTGTTTATTCATAATTGGTATCTTTGGTATCATTCCAATCTTGACTAAATTTGTCCATTATCATGGCCCTGTTATAACAATATATGAACAAATTGGAGATTATAAATATCCTCAATTAAGTGCAATAAGACAAGAATTAGTCGATCCAGACACTCCCATTGAAGCATTAACTAAATTGAACAAAGATGGTGAAGTTTGGAATTTAGTATTTTCAGATGAATTCAACGCTGAAGGTAGAAGTTTTTACCCTGGAATGGATCAATTTTGGGAAGGTGTTGATTTAAATTATGCTGCAACAAGAGATTTAGAATGGTATGATCCAGATGCAATAAGTACTAAAAATGGTACTTTAAACATCAAAATGGATGCTTTTGAAAATCATAATTTGTTTTATAGATCAGGTATGTTACAAAGTTGGAATAAATTATGTTTAACTGAAGGTATATTAGAAATTTCTGCAAAATTACCAGGTTCTGCTTATACTGGTGGATTATGGCCTGGTTTATGGATGTTGGGAAATTTAGCAAGACCAGGCTATACTGCTTCAACAGATGGTGTTTGGCCATATACCTATAATGAATGTGATGCAGGTATCACTGCGAATCAATCATCATCAGATGGGATATCATTTTTACCTGGTCAAAGATTAAATAAATGTACTTGCAAAGGTGAAGATCATCCAAATAGAGGTATTGGTAGAGGTGCACCTGAAATTGATATTTTAGAAGGTGCTCATTCTAAAGAATTTTCAGTTGGTATTGGTTCACAAACTTTACAAATTGCACCTTTTGATATTTGGTATGAACCAGATTATGAATTTGTTGAAGTTCATAATTCTTCAAAGACTAATATTGGATCATTTTTAGGTACACCATTTCAAGAGATGTTAATTTCATCAACTACATTAAATGAAAATTGGTTTGAAAATGTAGTTAATCCAGAAAATTCCACAGAAGTGATTAATGATAAAGAAACACATTTTCAAACATATGGTGTTGAATATCAATCATTTAGTAAAAATCAAAAGGATAATTATTGTTCATTTTTAATAGGTGGTGAACCGATGACTACAATTAATGGGAATTCATTACATCCAAATGGTAATGTTGGTTGGAGAGATATTCCTAAAGAACCAATGAGTATGATTTTAAATTTGGGTATTTCAACGGCATGGTCATTAATTCAATGGCAAAATATTAAATTTCCTGTTGAATTTCAAATTGATTATGTTAGAATTTATCAACCACCAGGTAAGATTAAATTAAGTTGTGATCCAAAAGAATATCCAACTTTCGAATATATTAATGATCATTTAAATGCTTATATGAATCCCAATTTAACGACTTGGGAACAAGCAGGTTATAAATTTCCAAAGAATAAATTAACTGGTTGTTAAAGAAAATTAAAAACTTACAAAGTAATAGAAAATGTATAAACTAAAAATAAATAAAATGATAAAAAAAAACAAATGTGGGATATAACTGTAATAATGTGTTTCTCTTTTATGATTGTGAAGCTTCTAAATCACCAAAATCAACTTCATCTAGATCAACTTCATCAAATTCAAGATCTTCATCATCATCATCGTCTTCCTCTTCTTCATCTTCTTCATCATCTTCTTCTTTAGCCTTTTGTGCTAATTGTTCATAATATGCAGCTAATGCATCTTGAGCTTCTTTATCTTCATCACCTTTAGGAATGGAAGCTTGTGTATTATTTTCAGTCTTGACTTGATCTGATTCCTTTTTAATTAATTGTTCATTATTCTGTTCATTATTAATATTAGAAACAGTATTATTATTATTGTTTGTACCTTCAAGTTTAATAACTGTATCATTTTCCATATCTTCATCATTGTCTAATTTACCTAAAGCTTTACCAATAGTACTCTCTTCATGCCAAGTAGGTAAAGCGTTTTGTTTTCTTTTTTCATCTTGTTCCAATGCCATTTTCTCTTTTTGTAAGTTCTCATCATTTGTAGTGATACTAACATGTAAAGTTGCCTGAGATTTTGAACCTGCCTTGATTGAGTTTTGATTGTTAAGGTATGAATTTCTATCAAACATTTTCTTACCTTTCCCAATACTAGATAATGTGTAAGAAGCAGTTGAATTAGCTTGAACTGCAATGATTTTAGACAATGATGATTCGAAATTGTTTTCAGGTATTGAATGTTCATCAATTGTTCTTAAATATCCAATCAATGGTTCTAATTGTTTCATCAACGTTGAATATTTGATTTGGTTCTCCTTTGCAATTTTCCCTGTATCATCTTCAATTAATGGTTCATTACATAAAGAACATAAAAATTCATTCTTTTCATAATTCATTAATGCAATTGCATCTAATTGAGAGTATTTAGTCTTACAAACAGGACAAATAAACCCCTGTGGGTTTGAATCTGATGATAAATCGTCTTTAATCACTTGAACAACAGAATGGACTTTCCATTTAATCGAATCAATGGCTTCTGTGAAATGAATATAATAATAAGTTCTTGAAATGGGTCTAAATTGATTCCCTACCTCTTCTCGTTGTACATGTACTGTCAATAGTCTATCCTCAACCAATTTGTTACATAATGATCTCAATTCTTTCTTTTGAATTCCTAATAGATGAGAAAGATCATCTTCTGATAATACCGAGTGTAGTAAGATAGCATCCATTATCAAGACGTATGGTTTCCCGTAGAACCCTCTAGTTACAAACCATAACAGTGAGCGCACTGTCTCGTCCATTTTGACGTTTTCCATGTTATGGATTTATGGCAAGTTGATGAGTTTATTGAATGGATTGATGAGAGTGAAATTTATTTTTACGTAATGGAGGAACAGACATAAATATAAAATATAGAGCCAAAGCAAAGCATGGGATTCTTAACAGCAGAACAACTGGCTCAATTCGCTAGAGAAGGCTGTCTGTGCATCGAGGACTATCTCACACCCGAGCAGACAGCCAATTTACTGAACCATTCTCTTCAAATGATTGAACAATTCGATATTTCAACTCATCCATTGACAAAATTCACCACTGGTGGAGATGAAGGTCACATTGGTGATGATTACTTCATCAACAGTTCAGATAAGATATCTTTCTTTATGGAACCCAACGCATTCGATGATTCAGGGAAAGTGTTGATCAAGGATAAAATTAGATCAATCAACAAAATAGGCCATGGATTACACATGAAGGATGAATTGTTCAATGAAATGACAATAGATGATAAATCACGATCCATTGCTGAACAACTTGGTTTCAAAGATCCAAGAGTCTTACAAAGTATGATTATTTGCAAACAGCCTGAAATTGGAGGTGAAGTTCCAACACATCAAGATGGTGTCTTTTTATATACTAAACCATTAACTGCCATTGGATTTTGGATCGCATTAGAAGATTGCACTGAATTGAATGGATGTTTGAGTTATCTGCCAGGAAGTCATAAGACATCACCAATAACCAAAAGATTCATCAGAGAGAAAGAAGGTAAAGGCACAAAGTTTATTCAATTATCAGAAGATAAAGATTATGAGAATAGTGAAGACAATTATGTGAAAGTTCCATGTAAAAAGGGTTCTTTGGTGTTGATTCACCATTCGGTGTTACATAGATCTAATAAGAATCTGAGTGATACCTCGAGGTTCGCTTATGCATTTCATCTTATTGATGGTGTTGCTGAATATGATGAATTGAATTGGTTACAAGTTCCAAGCACTGGGGGCACTGAGTTTACTAAACTGTTTGGATAGGCCTAGTGTGAGAAGTATGTCTTTGTATATGGTGTATGATGAAGGTAAATTTCAATGAAATTTAATTTATCTTGAATGTAGAGAGTATTGTTAGAGAATGAAAGGTAAGAAATCTCGAGAAAGAATGAAAAAAATGGTTGATACTAAACTTTACAGCTTCCATTATTCCATACATATATATATATATATATATATAAGTGACTACATACTCCTTCTAATCATCTCCAATCACTTTAGTCACTCACCATAAAATTGTTTAAGTCTTGATCATCATCATTCAGTAGTTGGTTTTGCTTCAGCAGTTGGTGCAGCAGCAGCAGCAGCAGCAACATCATTACAATTTGGAGATGTTGGTTGACTTGGAAATCCACATTCAGCTAAAGCAGGAGTTAAGAAAGCAGCATAATCTGCCCATAATGACCAACCACATTCTAAACATTGATCTTTATATCTAACGAATTCAGAATCAATACCACATAAACAATCTTTATCAAATGGACCATTGTATGATTGATTATCTGGACCACAAGTTCTTGCAAGTCTGGCCATACCACCACAGTAAATATGACATTGATAAGTATCTTCACATTCTGCATTAACAGTAGAAGTGAAAGTTGTTAATAGTCCTAATAAGATGGTGATTGGAAGCATTATTTTTTTCTTGATTTTAATAGTTCAAGGTCTTGATTAATATGTACTTTTTGAGTCAGAATCATTAGTGATTATTGACTGTTTATATAGTTATTGATTATATATACATATTGATTGTGATTATAAAAATGGGTGTAAAAGTCTGAGAATGGTTGTTGTATTATATTAAATTATTATTTGTTTATTAGAAATATTTCAAATTTGAGGCTATCATTGAATTAATTATGGGTGTTTTTTCAAATAAATCTATATAAAAATTAATTAAATATTCAAAAACGGGAAAAAGTAAATAAAAGAAAATCTTTAAGTCCCACACAAAATATTAAGAGTAAGATTAAGATCACCATAATGAATCAACAACACAGAAAGAAACCTCTTTTAACAAAAAGAACCAACAATGAAACATCCTCATCAACAACCACTATCAAGAAGAAATCAGTTATTGAAACAATAGACAACATTACCAAATTCCCCAAATTTAAATTATTTAATAATACAACTCATTCAATCCCATCTCCATTTCAAGAACCAACACAACCTAATTTCGATATCCCTTTGATTAAACAACGTAATGCGTTACAATTGAGCCAGTTTGCTAAACCATTAGGTCCCAAATTTCATGAAATTTGCACGAAATCATTGAATGAAGATAAGAATTGTCAATCTATAGATCTTCAATCAAAAGATCCAATAATTAAAATCATTATTAAGAATAGAAATAATAGAAAGATACTTAAATTAGGATCGAATGAAGTTGATATTTTCAACATGGATTCGAATAAATTGAAACCTAATAATAATAATAATAATATGCATGTTGTTAATAATAAATTAATAAATAGAATTTTTGATAAAGATTCCATTTCAACACCTGCAAAGAGAATAAGAGATGAAGTGCTTGATGCAAGTAGTTCAATGAAGAAGAATAGAAGAACTTTAGAAATCTCTGGAATCCAAGATACAACAATGGAATTAAGTTTTGAAGGTAAAGCAATGAATAAAAATGATTTAGTTAAATTAATCAATGATACTTCAATGATAAGTACTGATGAAACTCAATTACCTGATTCTTCAATGGTTGATACTAAAAACCTACTACATTCCACAAATTTTAACTTTTGAATCTAAGTGAGAACAAATAATAATAATATATATACTCTATATACAATGATTGATGTAGGTTTTATTTAGTGTTCGCTTCTAATGACTGTGAAGCCAGGATCACTTTGTCTCAAGATTCTCTCCTGTGGTTTGGTCAAGGCTTTATCAACGACTTCAACATCTACTAATTCTTTGATGTTCAAAATTTGACCAGCTGAATATGGTGTCACTTTTTGATATACGACTGATCCGGTTCTACGTAGACCTAATCTGGCAACTGTAGTTTTGAATTTCTGTGGAAGACCAATGGTGGATCTCTTTAGCGTTATTCTATAAAAGGACATTGTGGGAATTTAGTGTGCTTTTTATTTTATTTAGTTTCTTTTCGATTAAAATCAACATAATTTTTTTTCTTGTTCAAAAATGTAGATTATATAAGACTTATGTAATCGTGTATTTTGATGTATAAACGTGACTGAAAACTACCTAATTGGGAGAATTTATTCAAATGGGATGAATTTAGTGGAAATTCAGTGATTTCGAAAGGTGAGTTTTGTTATAAATAGAAAGAGAACCTATCGTAGTACGTTTGACTACTTTTAACCATCATTGATTTCCCCCCTCATAACTTTTCTAGTTGGGAGTATCTGAAACTTCATTACGTATAACAAAGAAACAGCTGAAGCAGAAAAAAACAGAACAATTCACAAGTATCGGGACTAATCAATCACACTCACAAATACAATTATGGCCACTGAAGAAATCCAGAAGTCCGTCATATACAACATCCATGAAGGGATCGTCTTTCTCATCGAACTATCAGACACCCTTGTATTTCCTGATCCAATAACAGGAAAATCACACCTTGAAATCATATTTGAAGCAATTGCTGAATCAATGAATCATTCTATAATAACTTTACCTGGAACTGGGTTTGGAGTCTATCTATTCAATGGTGAAACTACAACAGAGGGGCTTAGTCCTGGGATTGAACGGATTTTCGAATTGAAAGATTTAAATTATAAAAATATGAAGATAATTCAGGATATTTTACAAGAGAATCAATTCGATGAGAATTCAAATAGACCATATTTACCATTAGATGAACGTTTTAAACCTAGGATTTCAGTGCTTGATAATCCATTAGATGATGCTTTAAGAGTGGCACAAGATGATCTTTTAGTGAAAAAGGAATTTCAAACAATTTATACGAATAAAAAGATTTTTTTATTCACAGATAATGATAAACCAATTATGAGTAATGATTCAAAGAAAAGAAATATTTTGAGAAATACAAGAAATAATTTGGAAGATTCAATGATTAGTATCTTACCTTTTTTCATATCAACTGAATTGAAACCGTTCAATGAAGATTTTTATAAAGAATTAATGACGTTAGATATTAATGAAGACGACATTTTTGATGGTCCAAATTCAAAACCAATTGAAGTTAACTTCTTAAAGGAAAGAATTTTAAGAAGAAAGGAAATTAAAAGAAAACAATTCGATATTCCATTGATTTTCAATGATGATTTAACAATAGGGGTTAAAGGATATGTTTTTTTTTCAAATGAAACAGTCAAAAGAACGAAATATTTGTATGAAACTGTTGATTTTAGAAAAAATGTATATTCAAGAAGAAGATATATCAATGAAAAAACAGGACAAGAATATGAAAATTTTACAAAAGTTTTCAAATTTGGTTTAAATGAAGATGATTTCTTTGAAATTACAAGAGAAAATTATATGAAATTAATGGATTATAATTATTCAAAACCTACGTTTTTAAGATTACTAGGTTTTAAAAATGAAAAATTATGTTTGAAACCACACTACCAAAATGATACAAGTTATACATCATTTTTAGTCCCAAATGAAGACACTTATGAAGGTTCAACAAGAACATTATCTTCATTATACAGATCATTAACTAAAACACGAAAATGTGCGATATTATTTGGGAAATTAAGAACAACTTCACAACCTAAATTATTTGCTTTACAACCATCAAAAGAACCATTCCCTGAAGGGTTTTTCCTAATTAAATTGCCATTTTTAGATGAAATTAGACAATTTCCAACAGGGTATGAACTTGTACAAAATCCACCTGATCAATTATTAAGAATCACTAAATTAATTTTACTAAATTTGAAATTGAAGAATGGTTATAATCCATCAGAGTTCAAAAATCCAAATTTACAAAATCATTATAAAATTTTACATGATTTTTTGTTACAAGTTGAACAAAATGAAAATGATGAATTAAGTAAAGAAGAAAGACTAGAAATGGATGATACATTGATGAAAGTTCATCAAATTAGGGAAAGAATCGAAGAGAGTCAATTAGATCCAACTAGTAAAGACAGACTAAACAAATTCATTCATCAATGGAATATAATACACGAGTCACGTGAATAATGTGACATACACGTGGCTTCTTACGTAAGCGTTTTTTTCTCAGAATTTTTTTTTTTTTTTTTCCATTCAATTAATTCAAATTAATTTCTTTTATTTTACCGAACAGCTGAAATTTCCAACGATTTATTTGCTCTATTTTACCACTTCAAGATGATGAGAGCAAGTTTAAGATCAAAGTTCACCAATAATTTATTCTACACCACTTTTGCAGTCTGTTTCATAAGCGTTAGTGCCGGTTCTGTCGTTCCATGTCCTGCTCATACAATCAGTAATGAAGATGAAAAATTCTATCAACAAAAAGAGAAGAAAGAAGAGATATGATAAAGATATCAACCCATTTAACGACGTTACGACTATATTATTATAATTATTATCATCATCATATTTACTACTACCATCCAGATGATGCCTAATTTCATATATTTAAATCATCACCTTATAGAAATCTGTTCATAAAAATTGTATACTAAAGTAAATAATTTGAGGGCTCAACCAATCAGAGCCCGTGAAATTGAAAAAAAAGCCATTTAAGATTACGTAAGAAGTATACTAAAAATCTGACTAAGCTATTATGTAATGTTCTCTTTATCCGGGTAAGTGTTTTGCTTTTTTTATTCTTTCTCTCAAGATTTTAAAAACTTCCCGAAAAATTTCAACTTTTTTACTCATTCCTTGATACTTCAGCAATAAATTAAAACATAAAAAAATGTCTGAAGAAGAACAAAAAGTTATCAACGAAGTTTTAGATTCGAATAACGAAGTTGATGACGAACCCTATGATCCTGAAAGTGTCTCCATCACTGAAAAACAAACTGAAACTACAGAAGAACAAAAACCTGAAGAAAAGGCAGAAGAAGAAGAAGAAGAAGATGATGATGAAGAATATGACATCAATGCTGGATTATCTGACTCTATCTCTAACGAAGTCTCTACTCAAAACAAACCTACTGAAACCAAACAAGTCTCTGATAATGAAGAAGAAGAAGAATATGACCCAACTGCAGATTCAACAGTAACTAACTCAGTTCCTGAACAATCCACTGTTTCTACCTCTACTAATACCCCTAATACTGTCATCACTCCTACTCCTATCACTCCTACTATTAATACTACTACTACAACTAACTCAGCAATTGATCCTTCACTCACTCAAGAATTATCTCAACGTTTATTTTCTGATCCTGAATTCTTAAAACTTTCACCTGCTGAACAACAAGCTAAAGTTATTGAAGAGTTCACTAAACTCTCAAGTTCAATAAAACACCCCTCACCACCGGAACTAGGTGTTCATAGACCAAATATTGAATATCCAATGACCTCTGAGGAAAAGAAAAAGTACGATGATTTTCTTGCTAATGAAGTTAGATATAACTCAAGATTTCCATTCAAACCTAATTCTAGATTATATGTTGGTAATTTACCTGCTAATTTCTCTAAGGAGAATCTATATAGAATTTTTGGAGTTTATGGTAATATTTTACAAATTTCAATGAAAAATACATTTTCATTTTTACAATTTGATGATTCAAAAGCAGTTGAAAAAGCTATTGAAAAAGAATATGGTATTCCATTATATGGTAAAGACTTAGTCCTAGAAATTGCTAATAATTCAAAACCTGAAACTTTACAACAAAAAAGACAAACTCATTCAGGTACAAATGAATTTTTTGAATCAAGAAAAAGAGGTAGAGATG